>PISW01010476.1:0-49379 GCA_004023785.1 Mungos mungo | reverse complement strand
GATACAATTTATTACTTGCCCATAAGCTACAACACAGCCTGCTTAATACCTTTCCTTAAATTCCACCTCTATACTACAATATACTTGAGGTCCATGCAAAAAAGTAGCTACCTTTTATATAGGAAATGGATGATTAAGTCTTTGGTGTTGTAAAAGCAACTTCATTTAAACATAACCACCCCCACCACCAAAAAAAGAAAATAATAAGGGAAAAACCCAAGACATACTTCCGAGGGAAAAAAAAACAGCATGTAATTTCTGTCCTTGACGGAATGTATTAAATAAGCAAACACCCCCAACAAGCAAAACAAGTACTACAATGTAAAAATATTAAAAAAAAAGAAAACCCGCTCACATGCATAAATGAAAGATTGTACACAAAGAACTCACATCTTTTCAAGCTTCCATAGTAAATATTCTGCTACTATGTATTAAATACTGCATGGTTTGCCCAAGCTAAGATGAAACCACATCATGAATCAATAAGCATTTTGCATTTTCTTTCATTATCTACTCAAAGTCATGCCTACTGCACCTCTAAACATTTCATTAAATCCAATGATACAGCAAACACTCCCAAAATACACTTAGATTGTATTGCAGTTTCACTTAACAGTATATAAAATGCTGTGTTGTGACAGGTATCAACTATCCAAAAGATACTGAATCAAATTTTCTTAAGCACTACTAACTGCTTGCTTTTCTTGAAGCTAGATCATTCTGAAAATTTCCTGTTAGACCTATGAGTGCAAACATATGGTATCTGTCCTTCTCCGCCTGACTTATTTCGCTTAGCATGACACCCTCAAGGTCCATCCACTTTCCTACAAATGGCCATATGTCATTCTTTCTCATTGCCATGTAGTACTCCATTGTGTATATATACCATATCTTCTTGATCCACTCATCAGGTGATGGACATTTAGGAAAAAATGAAGCAGATGAAAGAGAAATCAAGAAACCGATCCCATTCACGATTGCACAAAAAACTATCAAATACCTAGGAGTAAACCTAACCAAGGATGTAAAAGACCTATGTGATGAAAACTATAGAAAACTTATGAAAGAGATGGAAGAAGACACCAAGAAATGGAAAAACATGGAACATCCCTGTTCATGGATCGGAAGAATAAACATTGTGAAAATGTCATTACTACCCAAAGCGATCTACACATTCAATGCAATTCCCATCAAAATTGCACCAACATTCTTCTCAAAGCTAGAACAAACTATCCTCAAATTCGTATGGAATCACAAAAGTCCCCGAATAGCCAAAGTTATATTGAAGAAGAAAACCAAAATGGGAGGCATCACAATTCCAGACTTTAACTTCTACTACAAAGCTGTCATCATCAAGACAGTATGGTATTGGCACAAAAACAGACACATAGACCAATGGAATAGAACAGAGAACCCAGAACTGGGCCCACAAATGTACGGCCAATTAATTTTTGACAAAGCAGGAAAGAGTATGCGATGGAACAAAGACTGCCTCTTTAGCAGGTGGTGCTGGGAGAACTGGACAGCAGCATGCAGAAGAATGAAACCTGACCACTTTCTTACACCATACACAAAAATTAACTCAAAATGGCTGAAGGACCTGAATGTGAGACAGGAAACCATCAAAACCCTCGAGGAGAAAGTAGGAAAAAACCTCCTAGACCTCCACCGCAGCAATCTCCTACTCGACCCATCCCTAAAGACAAGGGAAATGAAAGCAAAACTGAACTCTTGGGACTTCATCAAGATAAAAAGCTTCTACACTGCAAAGGAAACAATCAAGAAAACTAATAGGCAACCAACGGAATGGGAAAAGAGAGTTGCAAATGACATATCAGATAAAGGGCTAGTATCTAAAATATACAAGGAACTCACCAAACTTCACACCCACAAAACAAATAACCCAGTGAAGAAATGGGCAGAAGACATGAACAGACACTTCTCCAAAGAGGTTTCCCTGTTTCTAATTCAGTCTTCTTCAATCCAAGCTTCACATTGCTATAAAGTATTCCTCCTGAAACCTTTTCTTACGGAAATCCTTCCATGATGCTCCACTGTCTTCAGGATAAAATCCAAATTACGTGGGAGATCTGTCCTAAGACGACACTGAGTATTTGTTCAGAATCTTCTGACTCTCCTCTGCGGGACTTTAGCATTGCCCATCCTGTGTTGTAGCTGGGCAGATGGGGGAGAATTTGCATATTCCTGCACATTCTACACATTCTACTGCCTTGTTGGGAATGCCCTCCTTCACATTTGTGCTGATCTTAGAGTTAAACTTAAGTCTTAGCTTAGCAACCACCCAAGGAAGTGTTTCATTTCTCTGGCATTCTCTCGTTTTCTCTTCCCTCTTTCTTCAGGACTGATTCAAGGGCCTGTTCTCTGTTTCCCACAGCAACCAGTGTCATGATGGCAATAATGACACTATAAGGTATATACATACCCTCTTGTCTATAACCCCAATTAGAAAGTCATCTTTTAAATGTACCAAGTTTTCCTTATTTCTGTATCTGCTGAGGCCCAGTCAACAGCAGTTGCTCATTAAATATTTAACAGGCAGATGAACTGTAATAGAATAGCTCCTGAAGTTCATACATAAATCACCAAGTATAATCAAACTCATCCTTGAAGACTCCTGAGGCAGGCACTGCACCGGAGACCAAACACGTCTCAGTGTAGTTAAGCTCAGCACGTTTTCCTTCAGCAACAAAATACTACAGTTTCTTTAGATGAACACCTGTAGTTACAATGCACTTAACAACAATATTTTCTGAAAACTATGTATTCTTAGGCACTAAGGTTTGCATCCCATGAAACTCTGCAGATGGCAAGGAAAAACGAACGTGGAGTAAAAGAATAGCAAACTTACATTTCTCATCTTGAGGTGACTGTCAAAGTCACCATTCTTATCAAGAAGAATGGAAGAGTCATCAAATCCTTCCTACCTACTAACTTTCTATCTATCGATCGATCGATCTATTTACTATCTATCTCGATGCTGTCTTTTGCGGAGTTATTTTCTTTGAATTCCTATATGTTAATTGCAATTATGATGTCATTACCATTGTACTGATATGCCATAAACGGTCGTTGATTATTTACAAGTGATATCCTCTCATTTCCATCCGAATTATTCAGTGCTTTAAACAATACTGGCGAACACAGGGATAATAACAAGCATGGCTGCGAACATGCTAAATTCCCATGGCATCTCCTAGGCTATATTCACAAAAATGTGAAGAAAAAGAATGTCTCAACCATTATATTTATATTTCATGATAAACATTCTAGAACACAGGCTGAAAGGATGCTACTGCTAATTAAAAATCAAGACAATAAGCACAAATTAAGTAAAAATTGGGCCAGTTATGATTTCAATAGGCCCACTGAAGAAGCCCATCTGGGGGCACAGGTTGGATACAGAGATCTGAACACGCTCCTGTCTGGTGAGCACGCTGCTTACCAGAGCTTACTTTTCAGAAGGCCGGCCATCTCGCACCCACGTTCCTAGTTACCACCCAGATGTGCCCCCCGGGGTAACTCCCCATGCACTGCTGTGTTGGTATGGACTGCCCGTCTGCATGAGTTTTCGGCTCCCTTGCTTTACCTCCATGTCAACCTATTTCCAAACAGAAATGTTAGAATGTTTTCTACAGCAATTGAGTTTTCTGCGTTTCTAGGAAGTGTCCCCGGGCAGAGAAGTGTCATGGTGAACCTACAGCACCCCAAAATTAAATAAGTCACCATAAGGATATACTGAACATAGATTTCCTTCAGAGAAATGATACATTTAAGACTAGAAATAAACACTTTAAGTTCCAAGAACTAAATAACTATGTATTTATGAAATACATTCAAAATATATTCAAAAGTATATCTGATAACTTAAAAGAGAAAAATTAGGAAATTACATATACAGAACTTTCATTTGTACAAAAAGTGTATAAATACAATCAAATTTTCCATATCTATATATATGGCCATGCTGTAACTGCCATCCATGCACTTTAGAATTATGTGTCACATACAGAATCAGTTCACCTGCCTCAATCCATTAAATAATTCAGTCTTTATCTATAACACATTCTCAAAACAGAAATTCTGAAAAAAGAGAACTATAATGTAGGAGTTTCAGTGCTAAAGAAAACCATCTGGCTAGTCTGAAAATCTGCTTTTGTGTGTAAAACTTTTTCGACAATCATCAGTTAATTAATCTCAGAAGTATGCTAGAGTGTGGGTGCCGCAAGCCCCACCCCTTCCACCCCAAGCCCGGAGGCTCCAAAGCTTCCCTCCCGTGAAGTCCCATGGTTCCTCATCTGTGTTTCTGATACAGGTGATAATTATCACTCTAAACTGAGTGTGGGCTTTGTACCTTACCTTCCCCACTTGACTATAAACTCTTTGAGGGGAAGATGTGTGTTTAATTTAGATTTTATGCCCCACAATACCTACCCTAGTGCCTTGCACAAAGCCTCAGAAAATATGTATATTTTATAAATACATTCAAAGATACTCCCTCCTGAAAAAACACAAGTTTTTGCCCAAAATAAACCACATAGTACATTACTCTCTATTTTTCTTCCTACATCTCAGCAGTTTCCAGTTTAAAAATCTCTGTTGATCCCAATTCCTGGGGAGGATTTATTTATCCATTCACTTATTTATCCATTCTAACCACCCAGTAAATATCTGTCAGGTTCCTACTCGTGCTAGGCAGTGAGTCAGGTGCTGGCGTTTTACCAGCTCAGAGTCTAGTTGGAAAGATACAAGTAAATAGGTAACTATAAAACAACGTGATACACTGTTATAATAGATGTAAATACATGATACTGTGTTAAGTGTAGTTCTCCAATTTAAGAGTGTTTCTCCAAGTTTCTGTTTGTCGAGTTTAACATTTTCCTGATATTGTCTTCCCTGGTCATCCAGCCATCCATCAACCTGCCTGCCAGGCTAACTTCCTTTCTTCATTTTTCAAATACTTAATATTTATCTGTACCACCAAATACAAAATCTGCTCAAGAACACATAATTGAGAAAGTCTTCCCACCTGGTCCCCAGCCACTTGGCTTATCTTCCCAAAGGTACGCATTTGTGCCCAGTGCATAAGTCAGAGACAGTCGACACATCTCCAAGCCATGTACACATGGTCCTACCTTCTTTCAACCATTAGAGCGGTGGCTTTAAACTCTGCACCTGGTTTCTTGCAATTCACAATGTACCTTAGAAATTGTTCTCTATCACCCTGTACCGGGCCGCCTCATTCTTTTTAATGGATATGAAATATTTCACAGCGCAGATACAGTAGCCCCCTTACCAAATGCTCACTGAAGGTACTACGGATGCTGCGCTGAACAGATTTATCCAAATACCATTCTGCGGTGTATCTGTATGTATGTGGGATGAGTCACTCAAAGTGTAACTGCTCCAAGAATATGAACACTTTTCATTTTGACAGATACTAACACAGACATCACGTCAACTTAATTTCCCATGAGGTGGGAAATAACCACCCTAGTAACTTAAATTATAACGTTTATAGAAATGACTCCCAAACCTGTATCCATAATTCTGACCCCCTCTTTATTCTTGGTGAGATTTCCATGCTATTTCCACCTACTCACTACCTAGGAACCTTAGGAAAACGCTTTTCAAAACCAAATTTATGATCTTGCCCTCAGACACATTCTCTGTAAGTTCAGTATGTTAGTCCTCCCTGATTCCAACCAAAAGCTGCTTCTGATACCACTTTCTACCCACAAATAATTAATTGGTTATGAATATATACCAATCCCATGCAATTCAATGATATTCATCTTCTTTTATTCTCCCAGACAACACATGACTGCATGCCTGGGTTATTCTCACCCAGCGACTCCAGGTCTTCCGGCCCTGTGGTCACCCTGGTAACTCTGCTCACATGATCCTCTCTTCTTGTGGCATCTTCTCAAATCAGCTCCCTGCTGAAACCTCATTAAGCATTAAAGGTCTACCCTAAATGCTATGTCAACCATAAAGGGTTTTCTAATAAGACTTTATTAGCACTTAGGTCTTTCACTCTACGTTCTAATGTATAATACACTTCTAAGATAAATTGTAAGCTCCTTCATAGAATGGATGATGTCTTCACACATTCTGATAAACCCACACTGCCTGGCACTTAAAATGTGTTTATCAAATGAATGAATGAATTTTGCAATGAACTAATTCCTACAAGTCAGACAATTCTATAGGAGAAAATATTCTATAAAGGATATTTACTCCATTTATTTTTGAAAAATAAGTCTATTTTGATAAAAATAAGTCTTTGAGATACAGTTGTCCATCTAATAATTAAATTTATTTCAGAAAACCCACAACATAAATATTTCCAGTTAACTATTTCAGTAAATTGGAATTTTTCCCTCACACTGATTTTGATCAAGAACCCAGAGGAGAAAGGACAGGAATAAAGGAACAGATGAGATGCACCACTAAGCTAACTGCATTTCTCTTTAAAACTACAAAAGCCTTTCAAATCTCTTTTTTAATAATGTATTTAAATGTCTATTTATTTATTTTGAGAGACACACAGAGAGAGCGTTCGTGGGAGTAAGGCAGAGGCAGAGATGGGGAAGAGGGGAAGAGAGAGAGTATCCCAAGCAGGCTCCATGCTATCAGCACAGGGCCCAATACGGGGCTCGATCCCACGAACCATGAGATCATGACCTGAGCCAAAATCCAGAGCCAGATACTCAATGGACTGAGCCACCCAGGTGCCCTGACCCTTTCAAATCTCTTAAAACGCAGTCAAGGTTACTCTAACTACTATGTAAATGAAGAAGAAACTCACCTACGATGTGCCTATATTGTTAAACTGAGTTTAAAATGGGTTAAATAATCTTTTATAAGGTTTACAAAGACTTGAGGAAGAACTTTGTATGGCATCATAAATCCTATATTTCCAGTTTTCAAAATTAAGTAACATGATTTCAAAAATTGTATGAATGATCAAATATATTTATAAAATCTTGGGAGAAAAAGAATATGATTATGCTTTCTAATATATAAAAGTAGTTATAAAAATAAGCGACCATCACATTTCATTAGAAATTATTCACTTCCCATCTACTCCACAGAAGAAAGAAGCACACAAATCCCTACGGGGGAGCAGAGAATGGTTCCGTCGTAACTTCTACTTTAAACAACTTGTAAAAATGATGACAGTCCCACCATGCATGTGCTGGATTGACTTCTTGACTCACCTCTCCCCCATTAACATATTCCATCACAAAACACAAACGGTCTTTTGTCTGGAAGGAATATTTCAAGGACTTGAAATGAAAAAGAAAAAATGTTACATTATAATCCAGTATTCTTATAACAATACCAAAATAGAATACTTAGAAACAGTAAGCTTGATGGACGAAAGGTTCTTGCCCTTAAGAGTGTACTTACTCCTTAAAGAGTGTGCAAGCAAGAGTTTTACACTTAGTAATTGTGACGAGCACCTCTCAATCTATTGTGCCGTCTATTTGAAACTGTAAGAGGGCCCGAAGTTCCCATCCATACAGCCTTAGAGTGAGGAAGACTCAGGAATACAGCTAGAGTAGTTATGTTCGGACTTCTAATATAGTTCCAACGTCACTTTTTGCAAACTGGGTACATAAATGACTGAATTCAACAGAACTGGTTCATACAGTTATGTAAGTTGTCAAGATATCGGAACATTAGAACTATCGTGTTACACTGGACAATACACACACAGCAATGTGACAAGTAACTCTAGGTATCTGGAAATTCCTACTTTACATAATGCTAAATCTTTAAAATATTCTCCCTCTTTGAAGTCTACCTGTTATTTTTAATCTTAATATATGTCATCAGAACCAGGAACATACAGAAACTTGGCAAATAACGTCTATTACAAACAATATAAGAACAAGACTATACAAAATCAGTTTCTTTCAAAACAAGTAACAAGCATGTAAGTCATAGTTTATACTTTGTCCAGTTAAGAAAACACATAATGACTTATCCAATGTATTCCTGTGTTTCTGAGAATATTGTGCAAAAGAAGTCTCAATTTCTATTAAAAAAATTCAGTGAAGACTTCTGTCTTTCATATTTGAAGACAATGCTGATCATTTAAATATTTATCAGAAGCCAATAGATAAAGGAAACACAAAATCTTCACATTTAACACTAAGAATTTCTTTTAAGTCTACCATTTTCTCAGCGTTTTGTGTATATTTGCGCTGGAGTTGTTTTTGCTTTTTTTTTTTTTTTTTTTTTTAAGGCAGTGAAATTCAGGAGGAAAAAAAATCTCAAAAAAGTAATGGAGGTCTAAGAGGAGGGATTACAAATGCATACATACTGCAAACTTAACTCACACACTGCAGTAATTTCCAAGAAATAAGACTTCCAGTGTTCCCACAAAGAAAATGGCATACCTAAATGAATGTTACTTAAAATGTTATTTTTCATGGCTTCGTTTTTTACACAACTCCCTTAAATTTACAATGTTACGATTATAACATCTGCCCTTCAGTCACTTACTGTTAAAAAGGGATGTCTAGTGTTCTTTAACACTCTGCTCTCAGTGAGAGTGTGTGCCACTTCATCCTACAAGAGAAAAAGGCAAACCTTTAATATATGTACTAAGCACCAGGGATATAAAAGTTTTGCTATTTCTCTAAGAGCAGAAGAGGTTAAACCCAGAGGCAGAAAAAGATTTGAAAAAAAAATGACATGTTTCCTTTATTGCTAAGCTTCTCCTCCAAAAACAGATCCAATTACTGATTTAAATAGATGGCAATAAGGTATAATAAACCCCTATAAACTCAGTCAAGCTTAATCAAAATATACAGATAATGATACAAAAACCACCAAAAAGTTATCAGGGACGCAGATCATTAACTAGCTAAACCTTTCCCCTTGAAGGCAACGCCTTAGCAGATAATATTTAGGCATGGAGAAGTTATTATTTCCATGTTCATAATATAGGTTATTCAGGGGCTAGAAAGGATATATTTCAAGAAAGATCACAGAATTTGTACATCTCCTACTTAAAAGAAAAATCAGTTACTGAAAATAGGAACACAGAATATACACATTAAGATTTAATTTTCAACTATACATCTTAGAAATAGAAACAGAATATAAAAATTGTATCTTTTTGCTTGTGGCTTTTTAACTTGCTCCTTAAAAAAAAAGTCACAACCTACTTTAGGTGACACTTTAAAAAATCTGGGTGTATTTCAAACCAAAAATAAGTGTATTTCCCCAATTTTGTACATAAATCTCATCTTGACATCAAAAGTAAACTAGGAGAGATTTTCTTCAACATATGGAGAACTGGAAAAATGTTTCATATTTCAAAAATAACACCATCTTAAGGAAGAAAGAAAAGGAAGATCACTGCTGAAACTAAGACAGCATCTCCGGTCTCTGCTTTTAGCAAGATCCTAAACAAAGCTCTTGCTGGATCCATGTCTCCACACTGTCAGCAAATCACAATTAGAAGATGTGAAGAGCAAAACATTAGAGTACTGCGTTATATTCATGATCTGACCTTAGTCAGACCTCGGAGGTAAATGAGAAATAGACTGATCAAAGATGCTAAGAACCTAAAGCCATTCCAAGAGGGCGGGAGCAAGCCATGCCTGAACAAGGCCTGTGTAATTAACAACATGGTGCCTAAAACTAGTGAGCCAAAGCATGGGGGGAGAGCACTCCCATCCCATTTGCTCAACAAGAATCAAGCTTCAGGGCTCAAACAATCTGAAAGCCTCTGTCATATTGCACTAGGATTTCTAAACAAATTAGAATAAGAGCACGTATCTTAATACAAAATAAATCAGAAGCAGAAATGATACCATAACATACTGATTTGCACACCCACAGCCTGTAGTGTAAAGATTAGCACACAGCAGACACTTGTTAAATGTTGGTTGACCTGAACTGTTTATCACAAAAATAAATTCCTATCGTCAGGGGTGTGAAACTTCATTTATTCAGTCACTCATCCCTTCCACAAATATACAACAAATCTATGCTGGGCTTGTTCTGCACCCTGAAAACAGGGCATAAAGACAAGAGCCCTGCCCTCAAGGAGCATGCAGTCTCCCTACACCAAAGGCGATCAACGTTAGTGGGAAACAAAAACAGAGAAGGGCGGGGAACTGCAATTTATGAATATCACATTATGAATATGAGAATCACATAACAAATATGAAATACATAGTGAAGCATTAGGCAAGTGGCTACTCTGTGACATACAGACCCAAATTCATTCATCAAAAAACAAAATCTTTGGTGGAGAGTTACTAAATGCTAACGGCAGTGTAGGTATAAAGTGGTTTAAAAAAAACAATCTGAAAGCCTCTGTCATATCACACTAGAATTTCTAAATAAATTAGAATAATAGCCCACATCTTAATACTTACTGATTTCTATACCCACACTCCCTAACATTGGGACTTGGAGTCATGCAGTCAAAGGCTAGTGGAGAAGGCATAACAGATGGGTAAATACCAATTTAATAAATAATTACTAATTCTGATAAGTGATATTAAGAAGAAAATGGGAGTACTGCTATCATAAATGGGGTAATGAAGGAAAACTAACATTACTGGGGGAGTATAAATTGGGTAATATGTTGATGTAGGGGCGGGAAGGGTGATATAATCTGATTTCTATTTTTAAAAGTTTACTCAGGCTCCTCTGAGTAGAGGGACAGAAAAAACAGGGAGGATGGGGACCCCTGGGTGCTAGGTTGGCTAAGTGTCTGACTCTTGATTTCTGCTCGGGTCATGATCTCACAGTTGAGACGGAGCCCCTCCGAAGCAAGGAGCCTGATTAAGATTCTCTCTCCCACTCTGTCCCTCCCTTGCTCGATCGCTCTCTCTCTCTCTCTCTCTCTCTCAAAAGAAAACCAAACCAAACAAACGAAAAGGAGGAATAAATCAAGAGACAACAGTATTCCAAGAGAGAAATGAAGATGCCTTAGACTACTATAGGAGCAGCAGCAGGAAAAGGAGAAAAGGGGAGAGTTTCGAAATCTTTTTGAGGTATAAAATTAGCAATAATCCAAAAGATACCTGCTTCCAACATGAGGCTGAATAAAAAGAAACACCTCTTTACAGGCAGTCGGGAGGAGACTCGCAGAAGAGATACCATTTTCAGGCTATGCTGGAGGATGCAAAGTAACTGGAGGCAGAGAGCCAGGAAGACTACGGAAAGGGAAGTGTGACCCCCCAGTGGAGATTCTCTAGGGCTTCAGGAAGTATTCTCAGAGGGTAGTTCATTCTGCTTTTTACAAGCCCAGCACACAACAGTTACTTCCTAAGCCACTTAGTAAGTTCAGGAGAAAAGCGTGTTTTGGAGTTCTGCAATCTGCCTAATCACACGGAAGGAGCTAGCGAAGATGTGTGGATATCAGCGCTAAAACAAGATTTCTTTGTCCGTAGAATGCAAACAGAATTAATACCATGTTCGTATCTTGCAAAACTATTAAAATGTATATTCTGCCATATTTTACATATGATCAGATTAGAATTCTTCCCTCTTCATGCAGATTTAATGGTACTACATTTCACATACTAATTAGTTTCTGCTATGAAGATAAGGTAGGCACAAGCTAAAAAGTAAACACAGATGCCAATAATTTTTAATTACAGTTAAAAGAAACATGTCAAAACAGAAAGTTAAAAATAACAGCGATAAAACTTAGTGGCTGAAACAATGTGATGCCTTTTAAAAATTCCACTCGTTGATCAGGGCTATAACTGAGGAGCGCTCAACATGCTTGGGTGTGCAACAGGAGAATGGTCTTGTGAAAGCGCTTCTGAAAGCCGGTTGCACGTACACGCATCCCCGGTAAAATACTAACTGGCGGATTTTCAACCTGGCTGCTCTCGCAGGAACGGGCTCTGATTCCTCGAGTTTGCGAGGCGGAGGCCTGGCGTTCCCAGTCAGTCCCGTTGATCGCTCCCGCCTTCACCTGCCCCCCCCCCCTTCCTGACTGGCAGTCGGGTGCTGGGTGCGGGGCGAGGGGTCGGGGAGAAGGGGAGAAAGAGAACTGGGGACACACGCGTCTCGCGTCCTGCAGTCCCAGCCCCACTAGGCAAGGCCGGAGCAGGCTGGCTGGATCCCCTCCTGCAGGGGAAAGGCGGGCGCCAGTGCGCGCGCAGAGGGCGGGTCACTGCCCACCACACAGCTTCGTGCAGCCCGCGCGTGCGCGGGGACTTCCTCCGCCGGGACGCCGGGCACTGACCCCACTGCCCTTGCAGGGGGAGGGAGGCGGGGGGAGGGGACCCCCCCCCCCCCGCGGTTCACTCCTTCTCTGTCTCGACAGCACGTGTGAGCAATCCACACGTTTCCCCCCAGGAAACACCTCACACGTTCAAGCTCTACACCGGAGGCCTAACCGCCCTCCGCTGCAATCCTGGGCCTGCCCGGAGGAGCCTTCGCGTGCACCCCACCCCCACCCCAGTCTTCGCACAGCTCCTCCACTGCGCTCTCTGGTACTCTGTCACCTTGATGGAGAAAAGGGAAGCACAGTTGGCCTTGGTGGTCTATGAACACTGGGTCACCGTCGCCAAGTGCTGTCATTTGATACTGTGTCCTTGATGCTCCTAACCCAAAGACTGCTTGGATGAAGGGCTACGCAGACGCCATACAATCACCCTGGAACCTGGTCTTTCTTAAATGGTGGACTATGCTGCCTGTTTATACTGCCCTTCACTGCACTGCCTTCCCTCTTCCTGCCCCTTCGATTCCCGACACTGCAATGAATCAGGCTCTACTTCCCCCCCTTCATACCCCACACCTGAAGAGACAAGAAATAACAGAAACAGAGTAGACCACTAACAACTCCCTCTCCAATCTCTACAGAATGTTCTGGAGATGCCTTCGCCCATCTCCACGAGGTCACTCTTCCAGTCCTCACCGCGGCTGTCCTAACATGCTGCCGAGCCTCCTACCACGCCGGTGCACACAACACTGCGGGGCGGGGGGCAGTGCCTATCGTGCCTGCGCGCACAGCCCTGCAGGGTTACTCCACTTACTGAGCTGCAATGGCGCCCCGGGAAGGCCAAGGCCTATCCAGGAGCTTTTCATTAAGTTTCTCTTTCTCTCAACTTCGTCCCCTCACACTTTCAAAATGTGATCTACTTCCTTCGCAGAGGTCATCAATAACATCTGACGTGTGTGATCACACTCCTCCTGAAGACGTTCTTCTCTTGGTTTCTAGAATATCATGATCTCTTTCCTCCTCGTCAGTAGTTCTGTCTTCTCAATCTTTGGTGGGCTCCTTATCTCTGAAGTGCCCCCAGAACTCAGTCCTCAGACCTCCCATCTCCCCCAGGCACACTTCACGCAGACTATGGCTCCTCATACTTGGTGGTGACAGGCTTCCACACAGGTCCCTCCACCCAGAAACACCCATTTGACGTGGTTGTCTAGGAGAGGACTGACACTCGGATGTCTGACAGAAACATCATATTCGACATGTCCAAAACCTAGTGTCTAATCTGCCATCAAAAAGCTGGTTTCTCCCACAGAAAACAAGACCAATAAGAAATCCCATTTCAGTGGAGGGCACCCCCTTCCTTGTGGTTGCTTGAGCTGAAAGCCAGGCAGTGATCCTCAATCCCTTTCTTTCTCTCAGGTGCTACGTTCAATCTGTCAGGAATCCTGTTGTCTCGCGTCAACATACAACCAGGATCTGACTGTGTCTTTCCACCGCCACAGCCACCACCCTGACGCAAGCACCTACCATCGATTATCCGATCCCTGCAGTTAACGCCTCACAAGCTCCCTGCTTCCTCCCCACAGTCTGCTCTCAACCCTGCAACCAGAGTGATGCCATTAAAACGAAAACCAGATCCTGTTATTAACACGGCTGAAAAACTTCCAATGGAAGTGCCTGCGGGGCTCAGTCAGCTAAGAGTCTGGCTCTTGGCTTCAGCTCAGATCATGATCTCACGGTTTGTGAGTTCGAGTCCCACATCAGGTTCCACAATGACACTGCAGAGCCAGCTTGGGATTCTGTCTCTCCCTCTCTCTCTTTCCCCATCTCGTTCTCTCTCCTCAAAATAAACAAACAAACAAAAAAAGACCACAAACCTTCTAATGGCTTCCCACTTCACCTGGAGTAAAAACTAGTGTTCTTACAATATCTGCAAGTACTTTAACAGTCCTATACTCTCCTTACTCGATGCAAGCCATGCTAGACTGCTAGCTAGTCTAAGAACATGTCAGTATGCTGCTTGCTCAGAGCCTTTTCAACCGCGAATCCCTCTGTCTGCAACATTCTCCCTTCAATACCTCAATGGCTTGCTTCCTCACCTCCTTTGAACATTCACTGAAATTTCACCTTCACAGTTGATCACCTTCTGTAATCACTGTATTTAATACCAGAACCCACAAAAATCACTACCACCACATTTCCTTATCTCCCTACCCTTTAATTTTCTCCATTGGTATGTATTAGCTTCTTACATACAATATGATTTACTCATTTATGATGTTCATTGTCTCCTGACTAGAATGTAATTTCCAGTGGTGGGGGTGTGTGGCCAACTTTATTCATTCACATAGTTCCAGTGCCTAGAGCATGCCCAGTAAATAATCAGGTGTTCAATTTATATTTATTGAAAGAATCAGTAGTGAATGATAACCTTGGCATATGTTGCTAAAGAAGGACAAGTTCCATAAATTCCAAGAAGCAGCTCCCAATCAATGAACTCACACCACCAACAGCACAATGACAGCAGAATAAGGTAAAGCGGTCAAAAAAGCAAATACACTGGGGGAGAGGGGCACCTGGGTGGCTCAGATGGTTGGGCGGCAAGTCATGATCTTGACCTTGGCTCAGGTCATGATCTTGACCTTGGCTCAGGTCATGATCTTGACCTTGAGTTTGAGCCCCACCTCAGGCTCTGTGCTGACAGGCTCTGTGCTCGGAGCCTGGAGCCTGCTTTAGATTCTGTGTAACCCCCTTCTCTCTCTGTCCCTACCCCATTTGTGTTCTGTCTTGCTCTGTCTCTCCAAAATAAATGTAAAAAAAAAAAAAGTTAAAAAAAAAAAAAGCAAATACACGATCTGCCTGCTACAAATAACCACAATCACGGGCACAACGTTTCATACAGAGGCTCAAGAGAATCTGGAGGAATGGATCAAAGAAGCAGGCAGATGACACTGAGAGCTTCTGGCTAAGGTCTACCAGCAATAACTGAAGAATCGCGGGAGACGGAGGTGCCAGTGGTCAAGGCGAAGCACCAGGTTGATATTTTAGGGGGTACCTGCGCATGGTGGGCCTGGGTTGCTCAGGCAGGCACAAGGATGCACAGAGCTCCTGGGAAATAAGCTCTGATGCCTCAGCACATCCTGCATGACAGGATTGTATGTGCGCTGGGTATCGTGGGCCACCTGGTTCAAGTCTGACGGGCAGACGGTGGGTGCTAGGTGCCTGCCTCTGCTCAGGGCGGGGAGAGTCTGGGCAGCTAGAGGAGTCAAGCAGTGCTCCCTGAGGGGCTGACCCGCAGCAAAATTCCTGGATATCCAGGCTTAGGTGAGCTCCCTTGGATGACAACACATTGTACATGTCGTCACACACTGTTGCTGGGTGAATGAAGCACATCCAAGTGACAGCACTGGGACAGGGAGCCTGGAAGCTAATACCTGCTTTCTCCTGGAGTTTGCCCCATGTGTCATTCCCAGTGCTGATTTTAATCTGTATCTTTTTGCTATCATGAACCATAACCCTAAGTATATCAGCTTTTCCGAATCCTGGGAGTCCTAATGAAATACCGAGCCCAAAACTGTTCTTAGGGACCCCTGACACAGCTAGCGTTAGAAGCAGGATTTACTAGGGATGACATCAGCAAGAAGGCGGCTAGGAAGTCCTAGTGCTAGTCTCCCCCACAAAAACAAAAACAAAAAAACAGTGAACCACTACAAACTGAGGAACATAGCTTTGGACTACCGTAATATCACCAGAAACCCTACTGAATTAAAAAAAAAAAAAAAAAAAACAACCAACAAGAAGGATGGCAGATAGTAATGCGTAGGGAGCATTTTGCAACACCCCAACCCCCAGTCCAGAGTAGCTAGGCACTAAGAGGGAGCCTCTCAGGAGGATTTCACCCCAGGAGGAAAATTAGAGCAAGAGAAGCCCAGCAAGCCTCATCACCACCATGCACGTTTACTGTGGGGGCCACCAAGGACGCCCACGGTCTTCACTAACGTTGGATTCAGCTGACAGCTGCCCAAAGCCCTGACCACTGCATCTCCTCCCCAAGACTGGCATGTTGTAGGGAGGCCTACCACTGGGGGCCCCAGTCGCTGCTGTGCCCACTCTCCGGGATTCGCCACCCAGAGGACCAAGCTTCAGCTGCCCTGCACCCCACCACAGAGTCCCAAGTCAGGGCTCTGACCTGCCACACAGGGCTCTCTCCCTGCTGCAGGGCCACGCCCCGGCTGTTAGCCCCCCAACCTCCCTAACCCCTGACCCGCCCCAATAGCCAGGACCCACCCCACCACGTGCCCCCACACCCCCAGGACCCAGCTGCAGCTTGGACTCCCCACCAACAGGGCTGTGCCACTCATGCTCTGTACCCGAGGTTGGGTGCCAAGCGGCAGCTCTGACCAGTCAGTCACAAGGAGCTGAGCTGCTTCTGCTCGACCTCACCCCTGATCCGGAGTTGGGGCTCTGACCTGCAAGAACCAGTGTAGCACTGCTGCTGCTCTGTACCCTTCCCTGGGGGACCCAGGTTGTGGCTTTGACCAAACAGTGCTGCTGCAACTGCTCTGCCTGCTGCCACAGGGCCTGCAGTCATGGCTCTGACCTGCCATGGCATGGACCATGCCAGGGTGTGGGGTCCTAAGTCAGGGCTCTGTCCCACCATCACCACATTGGTAGCTGTGACTCTGTGACCCGCTCCCTGAATTTAAAGTTGCGACTTCACCCAATACACTGCTGGGGCAAGGAGGGTTTGTGACTGACTATCCACAAAGGATGCATTACTGCCACTGGGTCCTAAGGCACCACTGTACTCTGACATCCTAGGGATCCTGCTACTACTGCATCCCTCTCTGCCCCCAGTCACTGTGGTGATCCCTAGAGACCCAGACCCCAGTTCCACAGGAAACGTGCACATACCTGCATCTCAGACATGAGCATCACCCCCCCAAATACACCTTCACCTCTGAGAACCCCAGTAGCCCTAGCCACCAGTGCCACTCACGGGATCTCTACAGGGTTGGCCATGGAAGACCCCACAATTTTCACTCATGTTGGCCTCAGCTGACAGAGCTGCACAAGGGCTACTTTGCCGTACCCTCCCAGCAACTAGACGCTGGGCCACACCCAGCTGGCATCCTCACAGAAGCCAGTCCAAAAAGGCTGGGTCGATGGTCACTCCTTCAAATGCTCAGATAGTGACACAAAGACATTAGAAACACATAAAAAAGGAAGAAAACATGACACCTCCAAAGGTACACAATAATGTTCTTCACCAAAGAAATGACTTAAGAGTGCTCTGACCAAGAATTCAAAATAATTAAAGAAGTTCGGCAAGATTCAAGAAAATAGAAATGATTCAATGAACTCAGAAAGACAATACATGAACAAAACCAGTTCAGCAAAGATATAGAAATCATACAGAAGAACCAAACAAAAATTCTATAGTTGAAGAATATAAAGAATAAAATGGGGGAAAAATGCAATAAGGAGCTTTAAATCAGGCTCAATCAGGCAGAAGAAAGAATGTACAAACTTGAAGACAGACCTCTTGACATTATCCAGTTAGAGGGGGAAAAAAGATGTGAGAATGAAAAAGAGTGAAGAAAGCTATGGGCTATGGCACACTGCCAAGTGAAACAATATTCACATGTGGCAGTCCCAGCAGAAGAGGGTGAGGAAGAAATAACAGCTAAACATGTCCCAACTGGGGAGAAATATGGCCATTCAGGTACACAAAGCTCAAAGATACCCAAGGAGATTTATCGAAAAGAGATCTTTATTGAGACACATTATAATCAAAGTTCTCAAAAATCAAACACAAAAAGAATTTTGAAAGCAGCAAGAAAAAAAATATATTCATCAAATATAAAGAAACCTGAATCAGGCTATCAGTAAACTTCTGAGCAGAAACCTTGCAGGCCAGGAGAGAGAGGAGGATAAATTCCAAGTAAGGAAAGAAAAAGAAACTGCTAACTAAGAATACTTTATCCAGTAAAGTGGTCCTTCAAAAATGAAGGAGAGATAAAGGCTTTTCCAGAAAAACAAAAGCTGAGGGAATTCACCACAACTCGACCTGTCTTACATGAAATGCTAAACAAAGTTCCTCAAACTGAAATGACAGGCTGCTAATTAGTAACATGAAAACCTATAAAAGTATAAAATTCACTGGAAAAGGTAAATATATAGTCAAATTCAAAACACTCTAATGCTGCAACTAAAGTGTGTTAATCACCTTGGCTGCTAGCATGCACTTTCAGGACAAATGAGTTAAGAAAAAACGACAGCTATAATATTTTGCTACTGGACACCCAGGTAAGTTTGGACATTAATAACATAAAATGTTGGGATGAGAAAGTACACGTGTAGAACTTTTCTATCAATTGAAGCTGTTTTCAGCTTGAAGTGGACTGTTATAACAGTAAGATGTATTATGAACATCATGGTAATCAAAAAGCCAAAGAATTATAAGATTCACAAATAAAAAGAGAAAAGAATCAAAGGATACCACTACAAAAAAAATCATCAACTCACAAAAAAGCAAGAAAGAAGGAACAAAGGAAATACAAAATAATTAGAAAGCAATAAACAAAATGATGATGGTCAAGTCTTGAACTATTAATAATTACTTTAAATGCAAATGGCTTAAATTATCCAATTAAAAGACACAGAGTGGCTGAATGAGTTCCAAAACCAAGATCCAACTATATGCTACCTAAAGGATCCCTACTTCAGCTTTAAGGATGCTTACAGGCGGAAAAGTGAGGGGATGAAAAAAGATATTCCAGGCATGAAGAGCACTGGTAGCTATATTTATGCAGACAAAAGAAACTTTAAGTCAAAAGCTGTAATGAGAGACAAAGAAGATCTTTATATAATGATACAAGGGTTTGTTCATCAAGAGGCTATAGTAATTATAAATATATATAATTATTAGCAAATCTGAAAACAAACAGATAGCAATATGAAAGTAGTAGGGAACTCAAATATGAGACAGATGCCATCAATGGATAGATCATCATGATAGAACATCAATAAGGACTTGAACTATACTTTAGCCAAATGTAGCTAACAAACAGATACAGAACATTCCATTCAAAAGCGGCATGATAATACACATTCTTCTCAAGCACACATGGAACATTCTCCAGGATTAATCATTTATTAGGTCACAAAACAACTCTTAACAAACTTAAGAAGATCTCTCCATCTTTTCCAACCAATACAGTATGAAACTAAAAATGAATTATAGGAAGAAAGCTGGAAAATTCACAAATATATGGAAATTAAACAAAATACTTTAGAATAAACAATGGGTCAAAGAAGAAATCAAAAGGGAAATTTAAAAAATCTTGAAATAAATGAAATGGAAACAAAACACAGCGACACTTATGGAACACAGCAAAAGCAATTCTAAGAGAGAAGTTTACAGTCATAAGTTTCCTACATTAAGAATGAGGCAAGATCTCAAATAAATAATCTAAATTTACACCTTAAGTAATTAAAAAAAAAAAGAACACCTTGAACCCAAAGTTAGTAGAAGAAAGGGAATAACTAAGATGAGAGAAGAAGTAAGTGAAATAGAGACCAGAAGGACAATGGGGGGAAAATTCAATGAAAGTAAGAATCAACTCTTTAAAAAGATTTTTAATTTTTTTTAAATGTCTTTTATTTATTTTTGAGAGACAGACACAGTGCAAACAGGGGAGGGTCAGAGAGAGAAGGAGACACAGAATCTGAAGCAGGCTCCAGGCTCTGAGCTGTCAGCACAGAGCCCAACGTGGGGATCGAACCCACAAACCGTGAGATCATGACCTGAGGCAAACCCGGATGTTTAACCAACTAAGCCACCCAGGCGCCCCTAAAAAGATTTTTTAAAAAGCTGACAAATGTTTAGTGACACTAAGATTAAAAGAAAGATGACTCAAAGTAATAAAATTATAAATGAAAGAAGAGGTGTTATAACTGATATGACAAAAACATAAGGATCGTAAGAGACCACGATAAAGTTATCACCAAAACATGAGATGCTCGGAAGAAATGGTTAAGTCCTAGAAACACACAACTTCTCAAGACTGAATCATGAAGTAATAGAACATCTGAACAGAGCAGTAATGAGCAAAAGTTTAAATTAGTAATCAAAAAGCTCAAAAGTAGATGGTGTTATTGGAGAATTCTATCAGTTAAAGAAGAATTAATATCAATCTTTCTCAAACTCTTCCAAAATTGAAGAGGAAAGGACATGTTTTTATGAGGCTAGCATTTCTATTACCCAATCCAGACAAAACACTACAAGAAAAAAAAATTATAGGCCAACACCTCCGATGAACATCAATGCAAAACTCCTCAACAAAATACCAACGAACCTAATTCAAGAGCACAGTAAAAGGATTATACACCATGATCAAGTTGGATTTATCCCTGAGATGCAAGGATGATTCAACACAATTCAGTAAGTGTGATATACCACATTAATAAAGGATAAAAAGCATATGATCATTTTCACAGATCCCGAGACATATCTGACAAAAATAAATACCCTTTCATGATAAAAACTCTAAATAAACCAGGTACAGAAGGGATGTACCTCAACATAACAAAGGCCATGTATGATAGATAAGCCCACAGTTAACACCATACTCAGTGGTGAAAAGTTAAAAGTCTTTCCTCTTAACATCAGAAACAAGATAGATACTCGCTGTCAGCACTCCTATTCAACAAAGTACTGGAGTGATTAGCCACAACAGTTAGGGAGGAAAGGAAAAAGGGTGAGAGAAGGGGCATACAAATGGGGGGGGGGGGATAAAACTATCTTTTGCAGATTACATGATCTTACAGAAAACCCTAAAGACCCCACTGAAAAGCTATCAGAATTAATAAATGAATTCAGTCAAGTTATAGTATACCAAACCAACACACAAAAAAATTAGTTGCATTTCCATTCACTAACAATAACTGAAAGAGAAGTGGAAGAAAGCAATCCTATTTGCAACTGCATCAAAAATAATAAATAAATAAAATACTTTGGAACAGATTTAACCAAGGAGGTGAAAGACCTGTGCACTGAAAACTACTGGAATTGACCAGAGAAACTGAAGAACACATGCACAAATGGAAATATACCCCATGTTCTTGGATTGGAAACATTAATATTGTGAAAATGTCTGAACCGCCCAAAGTGGTTCAATGTAACCTCTATTAAAATTCCAATGGCACAAAAAAACTATCCTCAAATTTGTTTGTAACCAAAACAGACCCCCAAAAGCCAAAGCAATCTTGAAAAAGAACAAAGGTGGATGCTTCACACTCCGTTATCTCAAACTATATTCCAAAGCTACAGTAAGCAGAACACTATGGTCAAAGCAATGAAAATGGACCTCTATCAGGGCGCCTGGGTTGCTCAGTCGGTTAGTGAGTTAGGGCCCCACATGAGGCTCTGTGCTGACAGCTCAGAGCCTGGAGCCTGCTTCAGATTCTGTTTCTCCCTCTTTCTCTGCCCCTCCCCTGCTCACTTTCTCTCTCTCTCAAAAATAAATAAAAATTTAAAAAAAAAAAATTTGAGCTCTATCTTACACCAGTCACAAAAATTAACTCAAAATAGATTAAAGACAACTCTAAGACCTTAAACTATAAAATTCTTAGAAGAAAGCATAAAGAAAAAGTTCCTTGACACTGGTCTTGGCGATGATTTCTTGGGTAAAACATAAAGGGAAAAGATAAGAAAAGCTCAAATCAACAAGTGAAACTAAAGAGTTTCTGCACAGCAAAGAAAACCATCAATAAATTGAAAAGGTACAGAATAGAAAAAAATATTTGCAAGCCATGTATCTGATAAGGGGTTAATATCCAAAATATATAAAGAACTAATAGAACTCAATAGCAAAAAAAGCAAAATAATCTGATTTAAAAAGGGTAGACATTATTCCAAAAAGACAAAAAAATGGCCAACAGGTACAAGAAAAGATGCTCAGGATCACTAATCATCTGAGAAATGTAAATCAAAACTACAATGAGATATCATTCACACCTGCTAGAATGGCTATTATCAAGAGAAGAAATAACAAACACAGGTGAAGAGGGGGAGAAAAGGAAAGCCTTACACTCTGTTAGTGGAAATATAAATCAATGCAGCCACTGTGGAAAAATTAAAAACAGAACTACTATATGATCCAACAATCCCATCCTGATATACAGCTGAAGGAAATGAAATCAGGATCTCAAAGAGATGTCCACACCCCCTTGTTCACTGCAGCATAACTGACAATAGCCAAGATATGAGAACAACTTAAACGTCCTTCAATCAATGAATGAAGAAACTGGCATATAGATACACGAAGTATTATTCAGCCATAAAAAAGGAGATTCTCCCATTTGTGACAACATGATGAAACTGGAGAGCATACTGCCAAGTGAAATAAGCCAGACAGAGAAAGACAAATACTGTGTGGCATCTCTTACATGTGGAATATAAAAAAAAACAAAACAAAACAAGAACTTAAAATTAAAAAAGCTGATTTCATAGAAACAAAGGGTACTATGGTGGTTTGGTCAGGGGCTAGAGAGGGGGAAATGGCACGATACAGATCAACGGGCACAAATGTTCAGTTACAGGAGCTCCATGTCACAGAACTCTAATAATGTACAGCATGAAGACCTTGGTAAATAATCCCGTATGCTCTACCTGCAAGCTGTTAAGAGTAGATCTTAGGTATTCTCACTGCACACACACAAAAGGTCAACCAAAAGGTGACGGATATTTTAACTAACTTAATTTTGATAATCATTCCACAATTCCAAGTGATTATGTTGTATACTTCAAATACATTTATATTTGTCAATTATTCCTCAAAGTTGAGGGGGTAGAGAAAGTAGAATTTATTATAACAACTCTGACTCGCTAAAACATGAGTAGAACTTTGTGAGGGAAAAGCAAAGATAACAGACAAAGCGGTGATGATGAATGGGCAGTGGCCATCTGCCCGGCCATATGGGCAGTCTGTTGGGCAGCAGAAAACCAGACTACTGGATGGATGGACTATTAATTGGGGCACAGCCCTATGGAAATCATTATGGGCATTTAAGGGGTACATTAAAGTAGGGCAAGCTGATGCCCATCACAAGTACTTGTTCCAGGATCCAAAGGTGACTAGAACCAGCGAGGGCACAACCTTGTATGCTTGCTTGAGGTGGCTATCGAGTTCATAAAATGATGAGGTACAGAGGAGCTGGAGAGCATTGCAGAGATAGCTTGACCATCAACATATTGCCCTGCACCCTCTGAGACCCAAAATGCCAGTAAGAACCATCCAGTCTGTCAGACAGAGAGCAGGTGCCTAGGGGGACAGATTCCCAGGGAGGAAGCCCCTCCCTGCCGCATACAGTTGACCAAGTACACTACAGTGGGCCACACCAGGACACACCAGGCTATAAATGGGACCTGACAGGGCTCTGCATACTTGGTGGTAGGTAAAAATTCAAAACCCTTTATAAAAAGACTTGAACAGAAGACACTATATCAATTTGGACCATCAAGGTACACGTCATCAGACCAAGAAACATACTTTACAGCCCACAGCAACCAACACTAGGCAAAGAGGTACACATCAAATAACCATATCATGTCCATTTCATCTTCAGAGTAACAACAGTGTGATAAAGAATTAGTATGGGTGGGGGGAGCGCCGGGGAGGCTCAGTTGGTTAAGTGTCAGACTGTTGATCTTGGCTCAGATCACGATCTCACGATTCTGTGATTGAGCCCTGCGTTGGGCTGACAATGCAGAGCCTGCTTGGGATTTTCCCTCTCTCTGCCCCTCCCCCATCACAAAACAAATAAATATTAAAAAAAAAAAAAAAAGGTAGGGGGCACCTGGATGGCTTGGTCAGTTGAGTGTCTGACTTTGGCTCAGGTCATGATCTCACAGTCCATGGGTTTGAGCCCCATGTCAGGCTTTGTGCTGACAGCTTAGAGCCTGAAGCCTGCTTCAAATTCTGTGTCTCCCCCTCTCTCTCTGCCCCTACCCCTTCGTGCTCTGTCTCTCTCACTCTCAAGAATAAATAAACATTAAAAATTTTTTTGAAGAAAAAAATTGGAATGGGAAACTGAAGCAGGTATCTGTTACATAAAATGGGAGGAGATAAATACATAAAGGACTGGAGTACATGCCTTCACAAGTGTGCCTAGCTGATAGATTTCTCCACTTTCCTGGAGAATAAGAGGTAGGAGAGGATGGTGTTAGGACTCTGCAATTCATATCACAACTTCCTTTTTTCCTACCTGATGCAGTGGTCCTGGCCCAGGGCTACCACGATGGGTGCTAGAAAACAGGGCTCAAACCTTTGCAAGAAACTGCAACTACACCTCTAACTGCTTGGACAGAATTCCTCAGGGCCTATGGGATGGACGGTCTTCACCCCATGCAGGAAAAGCAGGGCTGACTGTGAATGCAGCTGTGATGCCTGGCAGTCGAGAAAGTTCACCAGTTCCGTGACTATGTAAGTCCACCCCATGTGCGTGGGACTGGACAGAGGGAGATGTACGTGGTGGGCTACAGGCACTGCAGGCAATCTGCAGCGGCGCACACTTACCCCAAACGGAAGTTCCTGTCTCGGGGTGACTTTGTCTGTATAAGTCTCATGTCACTGCTGTAACAAAGTATCACAAACTTGGTGGCTTAAAACAACAAAAATTTATTCCCTCCCAGTTCTGGAGACCAGAAGTTCAAACTCAAGACTAGCAGGGCTAAGCTCCCTCCAGAGCCACTCTTCTAGCTCCTGGGAGGTATACAAGCTTTGTGCATTGGATCCCCAACACCCCAATCTCTCCTCAGTCTTTTTACACCACCCACTTTCTCCTCTGTGTAAATCAACCCCCCCCTCAACACCTTACTTTGCAGACAACTGTCACTGGCTGCTGGGCCCACTCAGATCACTGAGGGCCATCTCCATAACTTGAGATTCTTCATTTAATTATATCTGCAAACACCCTTTTTGCAAACAAAGCCATGTTAACAGGTTCTAGGAATTAAGATGTGAAAATAATTGTTCTGGGGTTCAATACTCAACCCACTATAGTTCAAACCCTGGTCCCCCAGATTCACTTTTGTTTCACATGCAAAACACATGCACCCATCCCAACATCTCCAAAAGTCCTGACTTCACTACCAACTTTAAGGCTAAAATCTCATGTAAACATCATCAGCTCGAAAGTCTGAAATTTCATCATCTAAATCGTGAAGTCAGATATGGGAGACATGGCTGGTACGATCCATTCTGAAGCAAAATTCACCTACGTCTATGGACCTCTTAAACCAGAACACAAGATATCTGCTTAGAAAATACAATGGTGTGACAGGCATAAGATATTCTCATTCTGAAAGGGAGACTGTAAAGAATAAAGGGACCACCCATCTCAAACAAGTTACGCAGAGGAAATTCCTTTAGATCCTAAGATTTCAGAAATCCTCTGTATTAGCATTTTTTAAATGTGTGTTTATTTTTAAGAGAGTCAGAGAGGGAGAGATTGTGATCAGGAGGGGCACAGACAGAAAGAGAGTCCCAAGGAGGCTTCACGCTGTCAGTACAGAGCCTGACTAGGGCTTCATCTCAGGAACTGTGAGATCATGACCTGAGCTGAAGTCAAGACTGGAATGCTAAATGCTTAACCACCTGAGCCACCCAGGCACCCCCGCATTTGCATTTCTGTCCTCCAGGCCCCCTTCTACCCTGCAACCTCAGTCTCTATGCCTGTGGCTCTAGCCTCAGAGTCCTACTTCCGTTTCCTTTAAAAGCAGCATATGTTTGCAGCTCACATCCATCAACGATAGCACATCTTTTACACAGTCTGGGCTTCTCACATTTGTCTGTCTATTCTGTAACTATAATTAAGGCTTTGTCTGTTGATTAATTCTGAAAACCGAATACCAATGTAGTGGCTGCAGTACTATAAAAGTAGGTAAATATCATGTATAGCAGAATCAATATACAGTTAGTCAATACAAAAGGAAGCCCTTTTCATCAATGATCCTGAGTTCCTCTAGGGACAATGCTTCATGTGTCTGGGCCAAACTGCTTCTTACGCTATATCCATACTCATGATCCTTCCATATTTCACTCTGCTTCACATTTAGACTGGGTCTTTCTTAAACAAATATTTGTTTTTTTCTTGAAGTTCCTAAATCCTTTGTCCTCCGACTCCTTTACTGTACCATTAGAACTGACCTTAGTCAAATAACCTGCTAGGGACTCACTAGCAATTTACACATGCCTCACACTAAGTGTTATTAGCTCTGCTGTTTCAGTGACTCCATCTGGGACTCTTTATTGAATTTCTTTCTAAATTTTGATAAAATAAGTATGACACAATTTAATTGTTATTCCGTTATTGGGAGGTAATCCGTTTCTTGCTTTCTGAAGCTTTCAAGATGATGTTTTTAGCCTTAAGTTTCAAAACTTTCTTGACGATGTAAGAGAATATCTAGGATCTAGGATCCATTTTTTCCTTTTTTTATTTTTAAATAATTTCTACATCTGATGTGGGGCTCAAACTCACAACCCCGAGGTTGAGAGTCACATGCTCCACTGAATAAGCCAGCCAAGGGTCCCCATTTTCTCTTCTCCAGCTCAGCACTCAGTAGACACTTTCAATCTGAAGACTTCTTCAGCTATGATTAATTTTATTTACTTTGATTATATTTTCCTATCTCTTAATTTTTTCCCTTAATTTTTTTAAATGTTTTGAGAGAAGAGAGAGCAGGGGAGGGGGGGAGGGAGGGGAGGGGAGAGGGAGTGAGAGAGGGGGAGAGGGGGGGAGAGGGAGAGAGGGAGAGAGAGAGAGAGAGAGAGAGAGAGAGAGAGAGAGAGAGAGAGAGAGAATTCCAAGCAGGTTCCACACTCAGTGTGAAGCCCAATGTGGGGCTTGATCCCACGACCCTGGGATCAGGACATAACCAAAATCAAGAGTCAGACGGTTAACTGACTGAACCACCCAGGCGCCCCCACTTAAATTCTTACACATATTTTCTTTATAATTTTTCAAAAATGTTTATTTTTGAGAGAGAGAGAGAGAGAGAAAGAGAGAAATCGTGAGCAGGGTGGGGCAGAGAGAGAGGGAGACACAGAATCTGAAGCAGGCTCCAGGCTCTGAGCTGTCAGCACAGAGTCCAACGTGGGGCTCGAACCCACGACCCAGGATATCATGACATAAACCAAAGCCAAAGTCAGTTGCCTAACCAACTGGGCCACCCAGGTGCCGCTTCTACATGCTGAGTTTTCTGACTGAGGTTTCATGTCCTAACTATTCTTTCAATATTTTCCATTGTTGTATTTTTGGCTCTTCATTCTCAGATATTCCCCCAAATTTGTTTACAATCCTTGTATTAAATGTTTTATTTTAGCAATCAAGCATTACATTTATAATTACATTTTCTCATGCTCTATTTCTTTTTCAGCCATTTTTGTTTTGTAGGATGACATCTTTCCCTACTTCTCTACAAATACTAATTAGAGACTGTGAATATATCTTCAGTTCTCTGTTTTCTCTCTGCTTTCACTAGGATCAACTATTCTTTTGTTCCCCTTCATTCTCTTTTATTCTGTCTTTAGATTTTCCTCATCCATTTGGTGATCCTCAGCACTCCATTCACATTCTTGAATGACTAACGAGGTAGATTAATAGAACATGGGTTCTCTTGCTGAATGGGAAAGCTAAAAATAGATTCTATGCTGCAGATTAGGAAGCACACTGGCACACTTTAAGAGTCTGAGATAGAGAACAGAGAAGCAATTTGACTACTCCATTCTGACCCCAGAAATGTCCAAGAAAAAGACGGTGCCGGCTGCCACCACCGGGGATCTTGCCTCCCCAGGTCAGACTCCTTGACACCGAGTAACACTAGAAGGAGGGTGGCTCTGTTTTCATCCGGCCACAAACATTACATCCAACTGCCCCTTGTGGCTGAGGCCACGAGCGGGATGAGATGGATTCAGTGGATCCAGTCACAGTGAGGCAAAAATGCTGCACAGGCATAGCTCGGTTTTTTGGCTTCACTTAATGCACTTTGCAGACTGTGCTGTGTTCTTTCACAAACTGAGGGTTTGTGGCAACCTTGCATCAAGCAGTCTATCAGTGCCATTTTCCCACCAGTGTTACTGCTCACTTTGTGTCTCTGTGTCACATTTTAGCAATTCTTACAGTATTTCAAACTTCTTCATCACTATTACTTTTTTACGATGAACTCTGATCAGTGATCGTTGATTTTATTATTGTAATGATTCTGAAGAGCCACGAACCACGCCCATATAAGAACATGAACATAATCGATTAATGTGTGTGTTCTGAATGCTCTCCTGACCAAGCTATTCTCCAGTCTCCCTCCCTCTCCTTGGGCCTCCCTATGACTTGAGACACAAAATACTGACATTAATATTTAAACCAATTAATAACCCTATAATGGCCTCTAAGTGTTCAAGAGAAGATGTGCATGTCTCTCCCTCTGAGTCAAAGGCTAAACATGGTTAAGCTGAGCAAGGAAGGCATGTGGAAGCTGAGAGGTTGAAAGCCAGGCCTCTTGCACCAAGCAGTCGGCCATGCCGTGGATGCAGAGGGAACATTCTTGAAGGAAATCACAAATGCTGCCCCAGTGAACACACGCCTGATAAGAAAGCGAAACAGCCTGGCAGCTGATGGGGAGGAAGAGTCCGTGGTCTGGACACAAGATCCATCAGCCACGACCTTCCCGTGAGCCAGAGCCTGACCGGGAGCAAGGCCCTAGCTCCCTGGCAGTTGGGAAGGCAGGAGAGGCCAGGGAAGGAAAAGACCAGAGGACTTCAGCAAGACCCTTAAGAAAGAGACAGGAAACATAAAAAGAACCAGTCATATATAAAAAACTGAATAACTGAAATAAAAAAGTACAGTACAACCAACCAATAGCCGATTAGAAAATGGAGAAGAACAGATCAGCAATCTGAAAGATGGTAACAGAAAGCAACAAGTTGAGCTGCAAAAATAATAATGAAAAACGAGAAAAGGTTAAAGAAACCAAGCAACTCCATCAACCATAATAATATTTGGGTTATAAGAATCCCAGAAGAAGAGGGAGAAAGGGGGGGTGGCAGAAAACGTATTTAAAGAAATAATAGCTGAAAACTTCCCTATCTGGGGAAGGAAACAGACACTCAGATTCAGAAAGCACAGAAAACCTCAAACAAAATCAACTCAAAGAGGTCCACACCAGGACATAAAGTAATTAAAGTGGCAAAAGTAATGACAAAGAGAGAATTTTAAAGTTTATTTATTTATTTTGAAAGGAAGAGAGTGGAGGAGGGGAAGAGAGAGAGGGACAGAGAGAATCCTAAGCAGGCTCCACACTGTTAGCACAGAGCCGAATGTAGGGCTTGAATCCATGAACTGCGAGATCATGATCTGACCCGAAATCAAGAACTGGACACTCAACTGACTGAGCCACCCAGGCATCCCAAAGAGAGAATTTTTAAAGCAGCAAGAGAATATAAAAGTTACATATAATGAAAACTCTGTAGGGCTATTAGTTGATTTTTCAGCAGAAACTTGGCAGACCAGAAGAGAGTGGCATGATATATTCAAAGTGTTCAAAGGTAAAATCCAGCAACCAAGAATACTCTACCCAGCAAGTATACCATTCAAAATAAAGGGAGAAACAAAAGAGTTTCTCAGACAAAAGTTAAAGTTCATTTACCACTAAGCAAGTATTACAAAGAATATTAAAGGGAATTGAGTGGAAAGAAAAGGCCATAATCAAGAGTAAGAAAATAATGAGAGGAAAAAATTTCAGTTAAAAACAAACATATAATAAAAATAATAGATTAATCACTTATAAAGCCAGTGTGGAGGTTAAAACACAAAAGAAGTAAAATCAGTTATATCCAATTGGGGATATGCATGGGATACACAAAATAGAAAGATATAAAATACAACATGATATACATAAAAAAATGGAAGGAGGGAGTAAATATTTAGTGCTTTTATAATAATAATCAACTTCATATAGAGCGCTATACACACGCTATACATGAACTTAATGGTAACCACAAATCAAAAACCTACAACAGATACACAAAACATAAAGAGCAAGGAATCCAAGCATAACACTACATAACTACATAATACTCCATAACCACAAAAACAGCCAAAAAGCAAATTTTAAAATGGCAGTAAGTATATACCAATCAATAATTACCTTAAACAGAAATGGACTGCATGCTCCAAACAAAAGACATAGGGTAACTGAATGAATAAGAGCAACATCCATCTATATGCTGCCTACAAGAAACACACTTCAGACCTAAAGACATATACAGACTAAAAGTGAAGGAAAAACATACACCATTCAAATGGAAGTGAAAAAAAAGCCAAGTTAGCAATACTTACATCAGACAAAATAGACTTTAAAGCAAAGACCGTGGCAAGGGACAAAAAAGGGCACTGCCTAATGATAAAGGGATCAATCCAACAAGAGGACAGCACAGTTATAAATTATGTAAGTCATAATTATAAATTACATAAAGCAATTATTAACAGATACAGAGGAAGAGACTGATAATGATACAGCAGGAGGGGACTTGAATACCCCACTTACATCAATGGAAAGATCATGCAGAAAGAAAATCAACCAGAAACAGTGGCTTTCAATGGCACATTAGCCCAGATGGAGCTAACAGACATATATAGAACATTTCAGCCAAAAGAAGCAGAATATACATTCTATTCAAGTGCACATGGAACATTCTCCAGGACAGATACATGTTAGGCCACAAAACAAATCTCAATAAACTTAGGAAGACTGAAATCTTATCATGCATCTTTTCTGACCACAGTGATATAAAAGTAGAAATCAACCACAACAAAAAAATCTGGAAACAACACAAACAGGCGGAGGCTAAACAACATGCTACTAAACAATGAATGGGCAAACCAAAACATCAAAGAGAAAATTTAAAAATACATGGAGACAAATGAAAACTCCTGGTCCAAAGACTTGGGACACAGCAAAAGGAGTTCAAAGAGGGAAGTTTATAGTAATTCAGGCCTACCTCAAGAAACATGAAAAATCTCAAATTAACAACCTAACTTTATATCTCAAGAGCTAGGAATAAAAGAACAACCCCAAAGCTAGTAAAAGGAATGAAATAATAATTATTAGAGCAGAAATAAATGAAATAGAGACTAACAACCAAACAAACAAGCAAACAAACAAAATGAAAAAAGATCAACTAAGCCAGGAGCTGGTTCTCTGAAACAGTCAACAAAATTGATAACCTTTAGCCAGATACATCGGAGGGAAAAAAAAAAGGACTCAAATAAATAAAATCAGAAACAAAGGAGGAGAGATAACAACCAACACCACAGAAATTATTACAATATATTATAAAATTATTTTATAAAAAATTATATGCCAACAGGGGCACCTGAATGGCTGGTTGAGCACTGGACTCTTGATTTCAGCTCAGGTCATGATACCACGTTTGTGGGATCAAGCCCCACATAAGACTCCCTGCTGAGTGTGAAGCCTGCCGGGGATTCTCTCTCTCCCTCTGCCTCTCTCTCCTGCTCAAACTTTCTGTCTCTCTCTCTCTTGCAAACAAACAAAAAACTTTGCAAAATGATATGCCAACAAATTGGAGAACCTAGAACAAATGGATAAATTCCTAGAAACATAATCTTCCAACTCAAATAGAAGATCTAAACTGATCAATTACTATAATGACAGTGAATCACTAACCAAAACACTCCCCTCCCATCAAACAAAAGTCCAGGAATAGACAGCTTCACAGGTGAATTCTATCAAACATTTAAAGAAGAATTAATACCTATGATTCTAAGACATTCCAAATTTAGAAGAGGAAGGAAAACTTCTAAGTCCATCCTATGAGGTCAGCATTACCCTGATACTAAAATCAGATAACAACTCTACCAAACCAAACCAAACCAAACCAAACCAAATTTGCAGACCAGTATCTCTGATGAAAATAGATGCAAAAATCCTCAACAAAATCAGCAAACCAAATTCAACAGTATATTAAAAAAATTATTCATCATAATCAAGTGGGATTTATTCCAGGGATATAAATTAAATATTTGCAAATCAATCAATGTGGTATCTCACATTAACAAGAGAAAGGATTAAAAACCTTATGAACATTTCAATAGATACAGAAAAAGCATTTGTCAAAATATAACTTCCATTCATGTTAGAAACTCTCAACAAAGTAGGTTTAGAGGGAACATACCTCCACATAACAAAGGCCATATAAGAAAAACCACAGCTAACATCACAATGGTGAAAAACTGATAGCCTTTCTTCTAAGATCAAAAACAAGACTAGGATGTCTTCCTCTCACCACTTTTACTCAACACAGTACTGGAAGTCTGGCCATAGCAATAAAACAAGAAAAAGGAAAAAAAGGCATCCAAATCAGGAAGAAAGAAGTAAAACTATCCCTATTTGCAGTGACATGGTGCTATATACAGAAAACCTTAAAAACACCACCAAAGAAACAAGAGAACTGATAAACAAATTCAGTGAAGTTGCAGGATACGAAATTAACATACGGAAATCTCTTGGATTTCTCTACACCAATAATAAAGTAGTAGAAAGAGAAATTAAGAAAACAATCTCATTAACGATGACACCCAAAAGAGTAAAGATGTAGTTTATGATATCAATAACTGAAAATCGTTGAATACAGTTGCAGAGGAACAGAGAAACAGTTTTTGCATGTTACTGAAGTTAAGGTGGTATAAATGCAAATTAGAGTGTGATAATTTTAGGATGTTAAATGTAATCCCCATGGTAACCACACAGAAAATAGCTATAGAATATATAGAGAAGGAAATGAGAAGGGAATTAAAATGCTTTACAAAAATAAAATCAACTATACATAAAAGAAGTCAGTAATGCAGATAATGACAGACAAGGAAAGTATAAAGCATATAGAAAATAAATAGCAAAGTGACAGAACTCCCTCCTTATATAAGTATTTATTTTAATGTAAATGGAATAAACCCTCCAATCAGAAGATAAGAGATGCCAGAATGGATTTAACAATAAAATGATCAAAATATGCACTATCTACAAGAGACTTACTTTAGAGCCAAAGACACAAATACACTGAAACTGAAAGGATGGAATGCTTCATACAAACATAACCAAAAGAAAGTAGGGGTAGTTTTACCATTATCAGACAAGAAAGTATTTTTTTAAAGGTTACAAAAGATTAAAAAAAAAACCACATTAGTAAAAGGCTCAATCCATCAAAAAATAACTATTTTTCAACATTTATGCACCTAATAATAAGCCCTCAAAATGGATGAAGCAAAAAATAGAATTGAAATGAGAAACAGATAGTTCTATAGTGACAGTTGGCTACCTCACCACCCTACTCACAATAGTAAGAGAACAACCGGACGAAAGGTAAGCAAGGAAAAAGAGGACTTAACACAGTAAACCAGCTAGACCTAACAGACACACGGAGAACATTTTACCCAACAACAGATTACATATTCTTTTCAAGTGCACATGGAAAATTCTCCAGGATATACCGTATGTTAGGCCACAAACGGAGTCTCAATAGATTTAAAAAGATGGATATCATACCCAGTATCTTCTCTAACAGCACTGGGATGAAGTTTGAAATGAAAACCAAGAAAATTTGAAAATTTGTAGAAATTAAACAGTAGACTCTCAATCAATAGATCAAAGGAAAGATCACCAGGGAAATTCAATGGGAAAATACTGAGAAATGAATGAAAAAAAAAAAAAAGTAACATACCAAAATTTATGAGGTGCATCACCAGTAGTGCTAAGTGGGAAATTATCGCCTTAGATGCTTACATTTAAAAAGACAACAGATCTCAAACCTTCAAGGTAACTTTACAACTTAACAAGTAAGAAAAGAATTAAAGAAAAGCTTAGCAGAAAGAAGGAAATAATATCAGAGATAAATGACATATAGAAGAGAAAAATAGAAAAATCAATGAAAGTAAAAGTTGGTTCTTTGAAAAGATTATAAAAATTGACAAACCTTTAGATATAAAGACACAAAGAATAAAGACCTAAAGAATGAGGGAAAAAAGAAAATACCATTAGTACACCAAACTAATAATTATTGTAGACAAGATCTGCTAATGGAAGTTCAAATGAGGAGGCAAAAGTTTAAGAGAAAAAAGGACACTTGTATAGTCTCAGAGTGTCTCCCCGAAGATAGTTATCAATTACAATGGAAAAAATGGTAATTCTACAGTGGAGAATGCTGGTAGCCAATACTTGAGTCAGGGGGTCATTGTTATCATCAACAGTAATAAGGCACAAGGACATCATTTACTCCTCTATATGAGGCTCTGCGATCAGCATATCAGGATTCAAACCCCAGGTCTTGTCAGACTCAAAAACATTATACTGGCTAATCATTTTTCTATAAGCGGACATATTTTCTATTAAGAAATGGATAAATGAATTTTTTGGTGAACAATCAAAGGTGGTATATCAATCTGGATATTCTGTCACTTGTGAAATATACCCAGTTCTGTAGAGCGAGTCAGAAAAATATAATTAATTAGTAAGGGAAGACAGGCTCTAGGTGAGGCTAATGCATAAAAGAAAACCAGAATGGAAATGCTATTTTTACTGATGCCTGACACCAGTAGATGTTAAGAGTAATAACAATCATAGCAAATCCTTATATTAACAGATTTTCATTTAATACTATCTCAATCTTAACTTTTTTTTTTTTTTAACAACAAATGCTATTACATTTATTCATTCATTTAGTCCTGACAACAACTCTATGAGACAGGCACTATTACTATCCCCATTTTGCAGATGAGGAAACAAAGGCATAAAAAGTTGAGCAATTTGTTTGGGATCATTTAGGAAGTGGCGGAGCCTACTACACTGTACTACCTCTGGGAAGATACAAGTTTCGTGAATGATAAGGTACTATGCTAACTATCCGAATCCTCATTATTCCTGTCCAAAATTTTTTTTTCTTTTAACAAGTAGAATTTCACAAATGAAAAACCCAACGCTCTGTTGGGCTACTCAACATGTACTCTGCACGTGCAGCCTCCACCTGGTGACACTCTGTAGTTTCTCTTCCCCCGATTCACTGTGATAATTCACTCCCCAAACATTACGAATGTCTCTAGGGGGGGAAGTACCCTCCCCCACTGCTTGTTGAAGGTCATCAGGTGGTAAGATACAAAGCTGGGAGGTGAATCCAGGCCTGTATGACTCCAAGGTCAGTGTTCTTTCCAATACCAGACACAGACTTACATAACAGTTGAAATTAAAACAAATATACAGACACAGGGGACCCCAGCTTCACAACGTGTGTGGAGCAGAACACTCCAGATGAGGAAACTACATAGCTGACCCCAGCACAGCATGGTGTAAACTGTGCAGGTCCACTTATACACAGACTGTTTTCAACAAATACAGGACAGTCCTGTGAATGCATTTTCTGGCTCCTCAGTGATTTTCTTAATCACGTTTTCTTTTCTCTAGCTTACTTCATTATAAGAATACAGTATATAAGACATATGACATACAGATGTGTTAATGGACTGTGCATGATACCTCTAAGGCTTTCAGTCAACCGTATACTGTTAGTAGTTAAATTGGGGGGCAGTCAAAAGTTACATGTGGATTTCTGACTAAGCAGGGAGTCACCCTTAACTTCCATCTTGTTCAAGGGTCAATGGGAAGTTCAAGTCATCTATAATATAATAATAATATTATTATGTATCATTTGTTGAATTACACAAACTATAAAGTATAGATCAATCTGTAAAGTATACCAAATATGTCTACTGAGGGAACTAGGATTCAGTTCAGATCTCTTTTTTAATTTTTGTTTATTTTTGAAAGAGAGCATGACCAAGGAAGGGGCAGAGAGAGAGGGAGACACAGAACTCAAAGTGTGCTCAGGCTCTGTGCTGTCAGCACAAAGCCCAAAGAGGGGGTCTAAGTCACAAACCGTTAAGATCATGACCTGAGCTTAAGTCAGATGCTCAACCGACTGAGCCACCCAGGTGCCCCTCAATTCAGAACTCGTGAGTGAGAACGAGCATCGTTAACATGCTAGTTGTCTGTGTGTGTCTAAGCCAGATAAAGTTATGGAGATGGCAGTTAAGGTCTCCTAAAAGAATTTCAAAGACTCCTACTACTTTTAGTTTCATGATTCCTGTTTTTTCAAATCTATTAAAGATGCTCTTCCGTTCATCGTTATATAAGCTGTATAATGTATGGGTACAAATCATCTAGGCTATCCTCATCATTTTTTTACTTAATACTTAAAAATTCATAATGTTGGGGGAAAGTGTTAAAAAGCAACATTATATATATAGCTCACAAATAGTAAAAACATTCCCCCAAACACACGTAAATAAATATTTCTATCTCCCCAAGGAAATAAAATACCTTCAGTATACATCTTTCAGATAATATTATAAACTTTTGAAAATGTTAGCATTATAAATAAATATTGATATACAGATACTCCCTCAGCAGTAACCTACGATCTACATTTTGGTGATTTAATGGAATTTGTACACTTCAGTCATGTGTATGCATGAACACACACGTGTGTATACCATAAGCAAATATTTAGTATCAACTCTATTAATCAATTACCTTTGCAATAATAACTTCTTTCTTCAGAATCTTCATAGCATAGTATTTCCCACTTGCCTTCTCTCGAACCAAAATAACTTTTCCAAAAGTGCCTTTACCTAGTAGTTTCAAATAGTCAAAATCATTCATTGTCTGAAAAACATAAATTAAAAAAATATAATATGAAATACTTGATGCAATTTATTTATAAACATATAGGTATATGTCTGCAGTATCTACTCAAAAATAAATTTTACCAATTTCTAAGCACACTTAAAAGAACAAGAATCAGAGTGGCAATCGGTGCCTCACCAGCAATCATGGGTGCTAGAAGTAATTTAAGCAATTCTTAGATACCGAAGGCAATAATTTTGAACCTCAAAGTCCTTAGCTAGTCAAACCATCAGTCAAGTGTAGGAGTAAAGGAAAATTTATTCAGAATCATATTCATTCACTTTCAAAAACTCAATTTAACAGTGTTGTATTAGCTTCAGGTATATGACATGATGATTCAACAGGTCTATACACTTCTCAGTGTTCAGCAAGATAAGTGTACTCTTAATCCTCTTTAACTGTCTCACCTATCCGTCCTACCTGCCTCTCTCTGGCAACCACCAATTTGTTCTCTGTATTTAAGTGGGGTTTTTGTCTCTCTTTTTTTTTTTTGCTTGTTTCATTTGCTTCATTTCTTAAATTTTTCTTAAATTCCACATATAAGTGAATTCATATGGTATTTGTCTTTCTCTGACTGACACATCACTTAGTGTACTACTCTAGATCTATCCATGTTGTCACAAATGGCAAGGTTTCATTATTCTTTATGGATTAATATTCCACTGTGTACATATACTACATCTTATTCATTTGTCTATAGGTCCCTTCCATAGCTTGGCTATTGTAAAAAAAGTACTGCAATGAACACAGGGGTGCATAATTCTTTTCAAATTAGTGTTTTTGTTTTCTTTGGGTACATACCCAATAGTGGAATTACAGGATCCTATAATAATAATTTTTTTAATTTTTTGAGGAACTTCCACATTGTTTTCTAAGGACTCAGGTTTTTAAGGATTTGGTTGTGTCACTCTGTCCAAACAACATGATCATCAAAAATGCCCTTGCAAACATTTCCAAATACATCTAAGGGAGCAGTCCTTTTCAGGGAAGCTATTTGAGAATGTACTCTAGCAAAGTAGGGATAGAATCCTAGGAAGTGAAAGATATGTGCATAATAAATGTTGAAAATAAGCTGGAGCACAAGAGGAAGAAATCTAAGGAAGAACCAGTACAAATCTGAGAACGCAAGTGGGGTAACCAGAGCAGAAAGGAGGAAGTCTACGAATGCCTTTAACTAATCCGCCTACTTTCGGTTTCATTTCTCATTCCTGAGGCAGGTAGTCCCAGGATTTTGCCAAACTGACCTCTACTTGCCCTTTAAAGCCCCCTGTACGACACTTTTCCTGCTCCATGAACATTGTTGCACAAACTTCCTTACTTTTGATATTACTTGTGTGCTGTAATGCCTTTCCCTCATCCAGCTTTTTGTGTGTATGGACTTGTCTCTTTAAAAATGCCTTTACTACCATTTTAATGGGCTTTTCAATAGAAGGGGAGATGACTGGGTATGCTCGGCTTGTTATCTTAAGTTTCAATCCAGTTCAGAGGGCTTTATGAGTAAATAGTTCAGAATCTGGGTTTTATCCTACAGATGATCAGAAGTTATTGAAGATATTTATAACTGTATTTTCTCCTGTTTACCATCCATCTGAAATAAATGTCAAGAATATCTCAAATCAATGATTTCAGCTTCCACATTAAGAAACTGAACAAGAACAAATTAAACTCAAGAGAAACAGAAGAAAGGAAATAATAAAGATCAGAGCAGAAATCAATTAAATTTTTTTTTTTAAAGTAGAGGATCTCAGTGAAACCAAAAGCTGGTTCTTTGAAAGATCAATAAAATTGATATAAACCTCTATGCAAACTAGTCTGGAAAATAAGGATGGAAGATGCAAATTACCAACGTCAGGAATAAGGGAGAGCGGACATCACTACAGATTCTACAGACACTAAAAGGATCACATGGGGATATTGTAAACAGCTGTGAGCCCATAAAATTGACAATATACATGGAATGAAAAAATTCCCTGAAAGCCTCAAACTCTGAAAGTCCACTCAAAAAACAGATACCTTGATAGTTCTATGCTTACTAAGGAAACTGAATTTGTGGTAAGAAAAAAAAAAAAACCTCTCAACAAAGAACACTCTAGGGGCAGATGGTTTCACTGGTGAATTTATAAATATTTAAGGAAGAAATGATACCAATGCTATGTACACTCCTACAGAAGAAAGCTGAAACAAAGAGAATACTTCCCAATTCATTCCAGAAGGCCATCATTACCCTGATTATCAGAACCAGACAAAAACATTACTAGAAAACTACAGACCAATATTCCTCATGTATATAACATGTAAAAATTCTAAAAGTTTTAGAAACAAATGATGCTATGTTTACTTTCAACTTATCTGCTGTCTTTAATTTTGAAAATTTTTCAAAATGTCAAATTATAATGTCTTAACCATTCAAAAATATCTTTAGTTCAAGGGGCGCCTGGGTGGCTCAGCTGGTTAATAAGTGTCCAACTCCTGATTTAGGGTCAGGTCATGATCTCATGGTTTTTGAGATCAAGCCCTGCATCCGGCGGCTGTGTGCTGACAGCACCAAGCCTCCCTAAGATTCATTCTCATTCTCTCTCTCTCTCTCTCTCTCTCTCTCTCTCTCTCTCAAAAAAAAAATCACCAGTTCAAAAGAAAAGTAGCAAAATGTATCAGGGAAAATAGCAAAGTACATTTATTAATTGAACTGAAAATCAAACGTGGTAGTAAATATACAGAACACAGTAAACAAAGTTCACGTCATTTGAACAACAGGTAGTAATAAGAAATTGTGTTTTCATTAATAGCTTTTTACAAATCAAGGTATACTATATAACCACAAAGCTATCCATGCTGGGTGGACTCCAACGATGGCACCACTAGTCCCCTGACTCCCCATTTGCACATTCTTCTCATGTAGAGGCAGACTCAACGCTCCTTCTCCCTGGGCCAGCCTTGTGTCCTGCTTTGCACACAGAATATGACCAAAGTGACACCATGCCAGTTCCAAGTCCAGCCTTTATTTAAAAAAAAAATTTTTTTTTAATTAAAAAATAGTGGGGGGAGAGGGGGAGAGAGAGAGAGAGAGAGAGAATGGGGAGGGTCAGAGACAGAAGGAGACACAATATCTGAAGCAGGCTCCAGGCTCTACACTGTCAGCACAGAGCCTGACACAGGGCTCAAACCCATGAATGTGAGATCATGACCTGAGCTGAAGTCAGCCACTTAACCAAGTGAGCCACCCAGGCATCCCCCAAGTCCAGCCTTTAAATCTGGCAGCTTGTGTTTTCAACTCCTGGAAAAGTCATAACTGAAAGCCAGTTTTCATACCATACGGAAGTCCAGGCTATCTTTTGGGGAAAGGGGCCACGTAGAAAGAACCTGGATGATGAGACAGCATGTGCTAAGAGATCACATGTAGGAGAACTGAGTATCCAGAAATATGAGAAAGTCTTTCTTGGATTTTCCAGCCCAGCCAATGTGCTAACTGAATGCAACTACTTAGGAGATCCACAGGAGACCCACAGAACTACCCACACAAACCACAAAATCATGAGAAATATACTGAAATATACTGTTATTGTTTTAACATTAAACTTGGGTAGTTTAATTCTATGGCAACAAAGAGCTGAGAGACGTTATTCTCATAACTAGGCTATGATGTTATTTTTTGCTCAAAGCTTCATTTGAGCATTACTCTCTTCAATTTTAGCTAAATGCACTGAAAAATCATACTTGCTGCATCCTATTATTAAAGATCACATAAATGGAAACTGAATTCGTAGGGATAAAAGTCAGAAAAGAATGTGTAAATTTCCTTATGACATTTCTAGGTGAAAAGTACTATGTAATTATATTACTATATTCCTTAAGATTGCAAGTCTTACAGGGAAGGTTTAAAAAAAAAAGGTATAATACTCCTATCTTCATATTTCACAGTTTGTCTGCCAACCTTAAAAAAAGAGAATTTGCACAGGAATTAATATCAGTAAAAACATTCTGTGAGAAAATCAGAAACAGTTCCGTGTCTATTTTGACAAAGCTTCAGAAAATTTAAAAGGTATCTTTGATACCAAATGCTCACGTTCAGCATGGTACACACAGTAATTATCTAGTCTTTGTAAGTGAAATGTAACCTATCACAAATGTTTTCCTCTTAGATGGTGTTAAGGGAAAAAATTCAGTAAGATGTTAATAAAAGATTAGAACATGGATACTCTGCAGAAAAATTAATCCACTAAAACCCAACCCCCAAAATTTATTAAGTAAATATTTTACATAGATACACTCTTTCCTTCACATCAATGTGGCCATTTTAGGTTAAGAAACACAGGGGCAATACATAACAAATGCTTATTTAGTAATAAGTGTATTCGAATACACACTAGAAAATAAGAGAAAGACTAATTACAAAGTCCAAAATTTAGGTTAAAGAACATGCATATATAAATGAAGATGAATATAAGAAACTGCTTAGAAGAGAATATAGATGTTTTAACACATTTGGTCCAAGAGGGGAAATCCCATGTTGGCAATGTGAAGAGCTAAACCAAACAAAGCTCCATGGGACAGAAAGCAAAGAGGGGGGCTCTCAAGAAACCCACCTCTTTGTCCAGCCAACCTCTCCCACCACTGGTGAGGCTGCTGCTCCCTGTCGGGATAGGCAGCGAGGGATCACATGATTTCTGCAGGTCACACCAAAAGTTCTTGTCTTCACTCTTCCCCCACCGGCCCGCCAGTGCTCTGAGGCAGTGCAGCCAGGCATTCAGCGACACAACTGTAAGAGCTGGGGCCAGACTTCATGAGAAGGTGGAATGTACTGCTTAGACTTTCTACTACGTCAAGAGATGGTAAGGAGCCGCTCCTCAGAGAGGCCTAAGTTGGGGCCTTAAAAATTAAGCCGAACATGGGGCGCCTGCGTGGCATCCGACTCTTGGTTTCACCTCAGGTCATGATCTCACAGTTTCAGGAGTTCAAGTCCAACACCAAGCTCTGCGCTGGCACCATGGAGCCTGTGCAGGACTCTCTCTCTCCCCACCCCAATCCCGCTCACGCTCTGTCTCTAAAGAAACTTAAAAAAAATTCAGCAGAACTCTGACTCTCATTTGGTCTAATATGCTGTGCCCCTTCACATGCCTGATGAGGTAGAGGGAATGGCCGCTTGGCAGACCAAGATTAGGCACTCTGAGTCCTCTAATCAAATTCTTTTGGGGGCGCCTGGGTGGCTCAGTTGGTTAAGCATCTGGCTTTAGCTCAGGTCAGATCTCACGTTCATGGGTTCGAGCCCCGCGTCAGGCTCTGTGCTGACAGCTAGCTCAGAGCCTGGAGCCTGCTTCCTGTTCTGTGTCTCCTTCTCTCTCTGCCCCTCCCCATCTCATGCTCTGTCTCTCTCTGTATCAAAAATAAATAAAACATTAAAAAAATAAAATAAAATAAAAATTCTTTTGAAACATTACCTTTTCGTTTAAATATAGAACTGCCCCTAAATCTGGTTATGAGGCATCTGCTTCTTTTCCACCACCCAGCATCTTTCCCTCAAGGAGTCTCTACCCTGCGAGGCAGGTTCAGGGCACTACTCTGCACTAAGAGAAGTGACCATCTGTCTGCCTGGGACAAGAGAAAACAGTGCGACAATCCTCAGAAGAGCTACCACAATTAGTAGCTATTCTCTTCACACTGTCACTTGTTTGTCAAAAAGTGAATGATAAAACACACACTGTAAATTATGAGAAAGGCATTCTTATTTCAGAATATCCGTGTTTACAGCTTGGAATTAACAACAACCTGAACTTCTACCATTCTTTTTATGATACCTGAGCCACATAAAGGATGCAGTTTTAGGGAACTAGGGAAGTGACAGTACTATTTAACCCTTTTTAACCAACTTGTTAGAACCATCACAGAATAACGATGCAGAGGGTCTTTTACACTCTTTGTCACTTAAAACAGTTTGAGGGGCACCTGGGTGGCTCAGTCAGTTAAGCAGCCAACTTCAGCTACCTCAGGTCATGTTTCACAGTTCGTGGGTTCAAGCCCCGTGTCAGGGTCTGTGCGGACAGCTCAGAGCCTGGAGCCTGTTTTGGATTCTGTGTCTCCCTCTCTCTCTGCCCATCCCCTGGCTCATGCTCTGTATCTCTCTTCCTCAAAAATAAACGTTTAAAAAAATTTAAAAAAGTAAGTTTGATACTATTTAAGATGAAATGAAATAAAAAAGAACAACGGAAATCAGACATAGGTCAAGTAATCCGATGAATGGCCCCATTTTCAAAATACTTTTGACCTTATCAATTTTTAATTTTGGAGACTCAGTTTCAGTGAGAGATGCCTTAGAGAATCTGCTTTAAAAACTTCACTTTCGGGGCACCTGGGGGGCTTAGTTGGTTAAGCATCCAACTTCAGGTCAGGTCATGATCTCATGGTTTGTGGGTTCTGAGCTGTCAGCACAGAGCCTGGAGCCTGCTTCAGATTCTGTATTTCTCTCTCTCTCTGCACCTCCCCCGCTCATGCTCTGTTTCTCTCTGTCTGAATAATAAATAAGCATAAAAAAATTTTTAAAAATAAACATTAAAAAAGTTTGAAAACTTCGCTTTCTACCACTATCCTGTAATATTAAAATTCTACTGATTTTCCCAAGAGTCAGCCATATAAATGAAATTAACTAATACTGAAACACTGAGTAAATGCAATGACTTGACACATTATTTTGAGAAACTGACTACAATTGTAAGAGAGAATATCTAATTTTGTTCTTTAATATAATTTGGTCATGAAATGCATATAATAATTTATAGTGATTATAAAGGCTCCAGATATATCAATCAATAATAAATAAGTTGCATACTGAAGTTATATAGTGTATAGTTAAAAGTCCTTAAATGCTTGAATAAGATATTTATCTGAATGTCAGATGAATCACTGTAAATTAGGATGGTACCTACCTCCTACGATATTTTTGAGGAAATGAGATAATACATATAAAAGTACTTCTGAGAGCATAGCACAAAATAAACTTCTAATAAACATTTACAAGTGATAATTGGTGAAAGTGATGAATTCTAAGATAATCCGCACTGGTAATTGCAAAATGAGAAAATTGCATTGTGCTTTTTATGATGATTTATAAATAGCCTTAACAGAAAAATACATAAAATCCTCTATATTTTTCCATTGTTACATCTTTGAAAGCATTGGTCTCTTTTCATTCAAAATTCTTCTGGTAAGTTTCCATTTTCATTTCTAAATCCTCTCATCCATCAGTAACACTATTTCTTGTGAGGATGTTATAAACTCCTCACTGTCAACCCGGAACTGCCCCAACGGTAGCTTCTTAGTAATACAGGTTATTAAGCAGAGTTTTAGCAATTCCACAGACTTAAAGCATCGCTGGTATCGTCTGGGGTAGTTTATAATTCCAAGGACGAGATTAACCGGGATCTGATTATAAATTTAGGAGCAGAGTCAAATTTTACATTCATTGCGTACACGTGCACATAAACATGCAGAAGCAGCTTTCTTTACTCGGAGTAGGTGAGGAAAACTAGATCGTGGGGTTTTTTGTTTTTGGTTTTTGCAATACCTGTAGAACAAGGCAGGTGTAAGTTGATAAAAGAGGGATTCGTTTCAACTAACAAATAGAGGATAAGTCTTCAATGAGGACACGACTTTTGGCCAAGATCAAGCACAGAATATTATTATAATTAGAACAGAAATTTCAGGAGCACCTGGTGGCTCAGTGGGTTAAGTTTCTGATTCTTAATTTTGGCTCAGGTCATCTCCTCACAGCTGATGGGATTGAGTCCACGCAGGGAACCTGCATGGGATTCTCTCTCTCCTTCTCTCTCTGCCCCTCCCCTGCTCGCACTCTCTCTCTCAAAATCAATATAATAAAGGAAAAAAAACAAATTGCAGAAAAGGAGAGAGTGATTAATGAGCTGTAGGTTGTGACGGTGCAACTTTATCAAGTTCACACGTGTAGCAGTAGGAAGAGGAGGATTTGAACTCAAGGAGCCTAACTCCAAAGAGTTCTTAATCATTATGCTAATAGCAAATTATATTAAAAATCAGTGTTTTCCTTCATGGAGATTAGATTTACAATTTATTATAACAAATATATTCTCACAGGATAAATGGCATGTTCATTTACTTTGAACACAGAGACCTTTAGATTAATCTTAAAATCCCATTTTCACACAAGGAAGTTGTTTTTTAATTTTCTGTAGCAATGAAAACCGTAATTTGTAATTCCCATCAATCTATAAGCTGGCATTTATTGGTCTGGAGCACTCAGGGAAGGAAAGTCTGTTTCCCTCACTGGCTCAGGAGCAGCCATTAAAATAAAATGCTATTATTTCCAAGACTCTTTGCGTTCCTGCTGATACTCGTAAGGCCAGTGGGAAGCACACTACGACCATCTCTTCTTCTGCTCTTAGAGCATACAAAAGAAATACCATGTGGAATAGGACCCAAGCATTAGGGAAAACATTATTGCCAAGTTCTAAAACAGTATTAAACACAGTAAGAGAAAACTGCGAATTCTAAATTAGCAGGACGACACTTCGGCGAACAACTTCCTGAGAAGCCCCCTCAGCAGTCGGCGCGAAGCGCTCCACCACATAAAGGAAAGGAAGGGCCGTTTAAATTACTTGGTTTTCAACAATGACAGGCATTTCAGATTCACCTGGATAAACACCACCCCTGCCCATATATTTGTATAACTTAAGATTACTGGCCAACACTTTTTGCAAATGGCAATCTTTAGTGTGCTTCCTTCCACGCGCGGAAGTGCCGGGCTGAGGAGGGGAATAGGTTACTGTTGTCTACCTTTCTTTTATGATGGGTTGTGGAAGCGTCCATCTCTTCCTCCCCTATATTATCAATTTGTGAAGTTGGACTACAGTTCATTCTCTCCTCTTCTTGTCTCTGAAGTCTGTCTGCTACAGCCTGAATAGCTTCTGTCCACTCTTCCCTATAAAAACAAGTACAATTTCCCATTAATAAAGACGGGTAAATGAATCAAATATGTCCCTTTTGTTAAATATGACATCGACACAGATAAAGTCCATTCCGGGATAATACACCCACATACACAGACACATCTTACCACCCTTGCTCAAAGGTGAAATTAATCCCCAAAGCACTTAACATTACAGACCTTAGGGCTGTAAGAGCACTTATTTAAATGTATATTAAAGAAAAAAAGGACAGAATTGTAAGAAAATTCGGTTAAAATTCTTTAAAACTACAATTAAACTTTACTGCCTATAAACATCTTTCCTATTGGGTCAAGTTGACCCCCAAAAGCTTGCTGCCCCTTGAAAACCTTTTCTGTCTAGCCATTGTTAAGTTCGTCATTAAAATAGTCACGGTGTTTACTGTAGTCTAAAAGAAGTTCTAAGATAAGGTTTTCAAAGCCAAAGCCAAAGCCTTCAACTGTTCCCAAATCACAGATGAGTTTACAAAAAAACCAGCCCTGGATCACAGGTCAGACAGGAAGTCTCAGGAGCTCCAAATGAGAACGGTCTTGTCAGATCAAGAGTCATGTCTTTCCATATAAGTTTTTAAATCAGTGTGTCAGTTTCTTAAAACAAAGTCTGTTAGAATTTTGAGCGGAACTGTCTTAAATCTATGGATCAATTTGGAGAAAATTACGATCTCAAAAAATTAAATTTTCTAATCCATAATCATGGTTGATTTAGGTCTTTAATTTCCCAATGCAATCTGTGACTTCCTGTGAAAATGTCATGCATATCTTAAATTGAATTCATTCCGAAGTATTCTATTTTTTAAAAAAATAGTTTTCATTGAAACTGGATTTATTAGTTCTAATAGTTTTCTTGGTGGAGTTTAAGGGTCTTCTATATATAGGATCGTTCACCAACAAATAGTGACAGTTTTACTTCTTCCTTGCCAATTTAGATGACTTTTATTTCTTTTTCTTGTCTGACTGCTGGGGCTAACACTTCTGGTACAGTGTTGGTTAAAAGTTGTGAGAGTAGGCATCCTTGCCTTGTTCCTGTTCTTAAAGTAACAGCTTTCATATTTTCACTATTAAGTATGATGTTAGCTGTGGGTTTGTCACATATAGACTTTATTATGTTGAGGTACAATCCCTCTATATCCACTGTGTTAAGGATGAATGGAGTTGTATTTTGTCAAATGCTTTTTCTGCATTGAAATAATTATAGGATTTTTATTGTGCATTTTTGTCGATGTGCTGTATAAAATTGATTGATCTGTGAATACAAAACCATCCTTGTACCCCTGGAATACATCCTACTCAATCATGGGGAATGATCCTTTTAATGTAATTTGAATGTGGCTTGCTAATGTTTTGTGACAATCTTGCATCTATGTTCATCAGAGATATTGGCCTATAATTTTCTTTCTGTTGTGTATTTGTCTGGTTTTGGAATCACAGTAATGCTGGCTTCATAGAATGAGTTTGGAAGCAATCCTTGCTCTTCAATTTTTTGAAATAGTTTGAGAATAATTGGTATTAACTCTTCTTTAAATGTTCGACAGAATTTACCTATGAAGCCATCTGGTCCTGGACTTCTGCTTGTTAGAAGTTTCCTGATTGCTCATTCAACTCTATTACTACTAGTCTGTTAAGATTTTCTATTCTTCCTGTTTCCGTCTTGGAAGAGTCTATGTTTCTAGGAATTTATCCATTTCTTCTAAGTTGCCCAATTTGTTGGCACATAATTTTTCATAGTAGTTACTTTTAATTCTTTCTATTTTTGTGGTGTTGGCTGTAGCTTCTGTTTTATTTCTGATTTTATTTGAGTCCAGTCTTTTTTTTCCCCCTTTAAAAGTCTGACTAAAGGTTTTTCAATTTTGTTTTGCTTTTCAACAAACCAGCTCTGAGAATCACTGAATCTTTTCTATTGTTTTTTAAGTCCCTATGTTATTTATTTCCACTCTGGTATTTATTATTTCCTTCCCTCTATTAACATTGGGCTTTGTTGGTACTTTTTTTTTTTCTTTTTCTAGTTCCTTTAGGAGTAAGGTGAGATTGCTTGAGATTTTTTCTTTTTTTTGTTTTTGTTTTTCTAGCTGTTGTAGTTTTTAGGCAGGCCTGTATCACTGTAAACTTGCCTCTTATAACTACCTTTGCTGGACATCAAAACTTCTGAATTGCTGCACTTCATTTTCATCTACTTTTTTATTTCCTCTCTGATTTCTTCAGCGACCCTCTGGTTGTTTAGAAGCATGTTGTTTAGACTCCACATTTGTGATTTTCTTTCCCAATTTTTTCTTGTAATTGATTTCTAGCTTTCTATCATTGTGGTTAGAAAACACGTTTAATATGATTTCATTCTTAAAATTAAGACTTGTTTTGGGACTTAACATGTGATCTGTCCTGGAAAATGTTCCACGTGCACTTGAAAAGCATGTGTCTTCTCTTGGTTTTGGATGAGAACGCTCTGTATATATGTTAGGTCCATCTGGTCTAATGTGCCATTCAACCCACCGTTTCCTTCCTTATTGATTTTTTTTCTGGATAATTTATCCGTTGATGCAAGCTGGATGTCAAAATACCCTCCTCTTATGATATTGCTGTCAACTTCTCCATTTATGTCTGTTAATCTGCTTACTATAGATGCTCCTCCTCTACTGGGTGCATAGAAATTTACAACTGTTACATCCTCTTGTTGGATTGATCCCTTTTTCATTATGTAATGCCCATCCATGTCTCCTGTTAAAGTCTTTGTTTTAAAGTCTATTTTGTCTGATATGGTATTGTTACCTACCCCAGGTTTGTTGTTTTTTTTTTTCACTTCCATTTGCAGAGTATGTATTTTTCCAGCCCTTTGTTTTCAGTCTGTAAATGTCTTAAGGTCTGAAGTGAGTCTCTTGTAGACAATATCTGGTTGGGTCTTGTTTTGTTTCTTCCCCATTCAGTCACCATTTATCTTTTGATTGGAACATGTAGCCCATTTATATGAAAAGTAATTATTGATAGGCATGTCCTTATTGCCATCTGTTGGCATATAACAATGGGCATACATAATTGTTTTCTGGTTGTTTTGTAGGTTTTCTTGGTTCCTTTCTTCTTCTTTTGCTCTCTTCCCTTGTGATTGACTTTCTTTAGTGCTATGCTTGCATTCCTTTCTCATTAGGTTTTGTGTATCTATTATAGGTGTTTGGTTTGTGGTTCATATGGGGTTGATACATAATACCCTACATATACAGCAGTCTGTTTTAAGTTGATGTTTGATTAACACATTCTAAAAGCACCACAGTTTTAATACAGCTCTCCACATTTTATGTGTTTAACTTCATATTTTACATCTTTATTTTGTGTATCCATTAACTACTGTAGATGTAATTGATTTTACTACTTTCTTTTTTTTT
>PISW01010475.1:0-49381 GCA_004023785.1 Mungos mungo | reverse complement strand
AAATGAAAATACAACAATCCAAAATCTCTGGGACACAGCAAAGGCAGTTCCAAGAGGAAAGTATATTGCAATCCAGGCCAATTTCAACAAACTAGAAAAAGCGCAAATTCAAAATCTAATGGAGCTCCTACTGCAACTAGAAAGGAAGCAGCAAGAGCACCCCAAACCCAGCAGAAGAAAAGAAATAATAAAGATCAGGGCAGAAAGAAACAATATAGAATCCAAAAAAACAGTGAGCAGATCAATGAAACCAAGAGTTGATTCTGTGAAAAAATAAACAAAATTGATAAACCTCTAGCCAGACTCCACAGAAAGAAAATAGAGAGCACCCAGATAGACAAAATCATGAATGAGAAAGGATCTACCACAACTAATCCCTTAGAAATACAAGCAATCATCAGAGATTATTATGAAAAATTATATGCCAACAAACTGGACAACACAGAAGAAATGGGCAAATTCCTAAGTGCACATGCACTGCCAAAATTCAAATGGGAAAAGATAGAAAGCAGGAATAGACCAATTACCAGTGAAGAAATCGAATCTGTTATCAAAAATCTCCCAACGAATAAGAGCCCAGGGCCAGACGGCTTCCCAGGGGAATTCTACCAGACATTTAAAGCAGAGCTCATACCCTTTCTTCTCAAATTATTCCAAAAGGTAGAAATAGAAGGAAAACTTCCAAACTCATTCTACGAAGCCAGCATCACCTTGATACCCAAACCAGACAAGGACCCTGCAAAAAAGAGAACTACAGACATATCCTTAATGAATACAGATGCAAAAATACTCAACAAGAGACTAGGAAATCAAATTCAACAGCACATAAAAAGAATTACCCATCATGATCAAGTGGGATTCATTCCTGGGTTACAGGGCTGGTTCAATATTGGCAAATCCATCAATGTGATCCACCACATTAACAAAAGAAAGGATAAAAACCATATGATACTGTCAATAGATGCAGAAAAAAAATTTGACAAAGTATAGCACCCTTTCTTAATAAAAACCCTTGAGAAAGTCGGAATAGAAAACACTTACCAAAACATTATAAAAGCAGTTTATGGAAAGCCCACAGCTAATATCATTCTCAATGGGAAAAAACTGAGAGCTTTCCTTCTGAGATCAGGATCACGACAGGGATGTCCACTCTCACCACTGTTGTTTAACATAGTGCTAAAAGTCCTAGCATCAGCAATTAGACAACAAAAGGAAATAATAGGCATCAGAATTGGCCAAGAAGTCAAACGTTCACTTTTCGTAGATGAAATGATACTCTACATGGAAAACCCGGCAGACTCCACCAGAAGCCGTCTACAACTGATCAATGAATTCAGTAACGTTGCAGGGTACAAAATCAATGTACAGAAATCAGTTGCATTCTTATTATACACCAAAAATGAAGCAGCGGAAAGAGAAATCAAGAAACTAATCCTATTCACGATTGCACAGAAAACCATAAAATACCTAGGAGTAAACCTAACCAAGGATGCCAAAGACCTATATGATGAAAACTATAGAAAACATATGAAAGAGACTGAAGAAGACACCAAGAAATGGAAAAACATTCCCTGTTCATGGATTGGAAGAAGAAACATTGTGAAAATGGCATTACTACTCAAAGCAATCTACACATTCAATGCAATCCCCATCAAAATTGCACCAACATTCTTCTCAAAGCTAGAACAAACTATCCTCAAATTCGTATGCAACCACAAAAGACCCCGAATAGCCAAAGTCATATTGAAGAAGAAAACCAAAACGGGAGGCATCACTATCCCAGACTTTAGCCTCTACTACAAAGCCGTCATCATCAAGACAGTAGGGTATTGGCACAAAAACAGACACATAGACCAATTGAATAGAATAGGGAACCCAGAACTGGGCCCACAAATGTATGGCCAATTAATTTTTGTCAAAGCAGGAAAGAGTATCCGATGGAAAAAAGACTGCTGGGAGAACTGGACAGCAACATGCAGAAGAATGAAACTAGACCACTTTCTTACACCATACACAAAAATAAACTCAAAATGGCTGAAAGACCTGAATGTGAGACAGGAAACCATCAAAACCCTCGAGGAGAAAGTAGAAACAACCTCCTTGACCTCCACCACAGCCATTTCCTACTCGACACATCCCCAAAGGCAGGGGAAATGAAAGGAAAACTGAAACTTGGGACCTCATCAAGATAAAAAGCTTCTGCACTGCAAAGGAAACAATCAAGAAAACTAATAGGCAACCAACAGAATGGGAAAAGATAGTTGCAATGACATATCAGATAAAGGGCTAGTATCTAAAATCTACAAGGAACTCACCAAACTCCACACCCAAAAAACAAATAACCCAGTGAAGAAATGGGCAGAAGACATAAACAGACACTTCTCCAAAGAGGACATCCAGATGGCCTATAGGCACATGAAATGATGCTCAACATCACTCATCATCAGGGAAACACAAATCAAAACCACACTGAGATCCCACCTCACACCAGTCAGAGTGGCTAAAATGAACAAATCAAGAGACTATAGATGCTGGCGATGGTGCGGAGAGATGGGCACCCTCCTACACTGTTGGTGGGAATGTAAACTGGTGCAGCCACTCTGGAAAAAACTATACATAGAACTCCCTTATGACCCAGAAATAGCACTGCTAGGAATTTACCCAAGGGATACAGAAGTGCTGATGCATAGGAGCACATGTGCCCCAATGTTCATAGCAGCACTGTCAACAATAGCCAAATCATGAAAAGAGCCTAAATGTCCATCACCTGATGAGTGGATCAAGAAGATGTGGTGTATATATATACAATGGAGTATTACATGGGAATGAGAAAGAATGAAATATGGCCATTTGTAGGAAAGTGGATGGACCTCGAGGGTGTCATGCTAAGCGAAATAAGTCAGGCAGAGATGGACAGATACCATATGTTTGCACTCATAGGTCCAACAGGAGAACAGGAGAAACCTAATGGAGGACCAGGGGGAGGGGAAGAGGGAAAGAGAGTTGGGGAGAGAGAGGGACTCAAAACTTGAGAGACTATTGAATACTGAAAATGAACTGAGGGTTGAAGAGGGAGGGGGGGGAAGATGTGGAGGTGATGGAGGAGGGCACTTGTGGGGAAGAGCACTGGGCGTTGTATGGAAACTAATTTGACAATAAACTACTTAAAAAAAAGACGTCAAAAAAAATAAATCACACACTGGAAAACTATTTATAAGGTTCTCTGTTCTCATCTTCATCCTGGCTTTATAAAGACATATACAGATATCTTTAAATTCTTGGTGAACCTTAAATGAACACCACCAGTAAATCAGAGGATATATCTCAGGGTTTGTATCATAAAAAACCAAACCATATGAAATTGATTGAGAGCTCCAATTCACAGATTTATGTTCAACGAATGATCCCAACACCATTCAAAGATTAGCAATGCATATTCATGTGGTTTCAGGTGAAATATAGAACATATTTATATATTATTTACTATTTCCCTTCCTTACCCAGCTTTTTCAATTAATGAATCAACTAGTAAAATTCCACTGGATAACACAAAGGACAATAACAGCTAACATTTACTGAACCTGAACCCTGTCCCAGACACAGCAACTACCCACATTTTACAGGTAATGGAACTGAGGACTTGGTCTGTGTATCTTGGCTCTGTGCACTTATGCCCATCATCACTTTCACCACCCTTCTGTTACTTCCATAGCCTTTCTGCCAGTCTCTACACTTCCTCACACCTTCTCCAACTTCAACTAATCAGTGAATAGCACAGAAGAAAATTTTTATTTTTTAAAACTCTGATGATACCATCCCCCTACTTCAATGTCTTTACACTGGGGAAAATTCAAAACCTTTCCAATGGCCTCCAAGGTCCTTCATGACCCATCACTTACACACATGGCCATCTATACCTCATAAAGGATACTCTTCCTTGCTCACTGCATTCCAGTTTCCAGAGGCTTCTTTCAGTCCTCATAATGGGTCAAGCTCTTCCTCATCTCCAAGAATTTTCCCACAGTGCTTCCTCTGTTACGAGCATTGTTTTTTCTAGTTTCTCTTCACTGGTCAGATATCAACTTGATCACCAACTCATCTCTAAATTCCCAATCTAAATTACCTCCTTTGGCTAATATTTAAGACCAATACTTTTATAAGACTTATTACAATTGATAAATATGGATACTTTTGTGTGATTATTTTACTCCCCTTTTCAGGAGGGCAAGGGCCATGCATGTTTTAGTTATCTCTCCAGTACTTCCCACACTCCCTTTAATTGAGTAGATAAAATCATGAATAATCATTGAATGGATCAATCTTTCAATGTTCATATCTGAAGTAGAGAACAAAGGCAGAGCCAAAAAGTTTTTTAATAGTCATCTGACCCATAAAGCCTCCATATCAAAGTGCTGACTAAAAATAACTGACTAATTCTTGAGTTATGCTGTGAAATATCTCCAGGGAGAGGGACTGCTCCAGAACATGTATTATACCTGTTCTTAGTTTAAGCATCATTACATTTCAGATGTTGAATTTATGAATTCAGAATTCTGTTTCTCTTGTTACAGACTTAGCAAATCTACTCAATAATCTGTAACATTCACATTTATACTCAAGTTCATCTCTTAGCCATCTATTTAAAATATAAATAAGGGGGTGCGCAGGTGGCTAAGCTGTGTAACCATCCGACTTTAGCTCAGGTCACAATATCACAGTTCATGCGTTCCAGCCCTGCTGTCAGCACAGAGCCTTCTTCGGATCCTCTGTCCCCGCCCCCACCCCCACCCCCCGCCCGCTCTCTGCCCCCTCCCCCACCTGTCTCTCTCAAAAATAAACAAACATTTAAATAAATAAATAAATAAATAAATAAAGGTCCTCTGGTGGTATGTTAGATTGCACACCAGACATCAAAAGCAGTTCTTCCAGCAGAGCTCTCTAAGGGAGCCAGTATCTCATCTACCTACACTAACACCTTATCCTGTGAATTGCACTTGAGAAAACTTCAAGTCCTTACTCAAGCTCTATTTTAGTGTTATTTTAGACACAATTCTAGGTAGCATGGCTTATAGTCAGAACCAGCAAATAAAAAGGACTGGCTTTCTAGAAGCTAGCATATTGCCAATGGTAAGGGAAAACAACAGACATGAGAATTCAGAAAAAGACAGCTGTCTGGACTCATGTAGTACATGGTCAAGCAGAACTAAATATTTGAATACATTCTGAGAACAGTGTTGTGTCACTGGGCAGAATAATAAAAATTTCTCATGATGACCCTGTATTAAAAGAATATATTCACTATATACTGCTTCAGGAGACAAGGAAAAAGGATACATTATAGGGGGGAAATCATCTTAAAAATTTGTGTATCTAGAATACATCATTACCTAACAACATGTCACAAAATCAATGTATCATCATTTGTCAGAGCTTTCATCATATACCTTACTATACTAAAATAAAAATAGACACTGTAAGGGGCACCTGGGTGGCTCAACTGGCTAAGTGCCCGACTTCAGCTCAGGTCATAAACTAACGGTTCATGGGTTCAAGACCTATGCCAGGCTCTGTGCCGACAGCTTGGAACCTGGAGCCTGTCTTCGGATTCTGTGCCTCCCTCTCTCTCTCTCTCTGATCCTCCCCTGATTGCGCTCTGTCTCTCTCTCAAAAAATAAATAAACATTAAAAAGTAGACTCTATAAGTTTCAAACATACAATTTGATTTCTTGATATTCCTCTAAAGAACAGACACAAATAAGAAAACATAAATTACCACAATAAAAAATTAATGATTCTAGGTCAGTGATTTTATAATTGTAAAGTCCCCATCTATTAAGAACATGGCTAAGATTAATAAGGAAAATAAGAAAATAATACAGCATAAAGTTTTAATAAGAATTTCCACAGGAAATGGGGTGCCTGAGTGGCTCAGTCGGTTAAGCCTCCGACCTCGGCTCAGGTCAGATCTCACGTTTGTGGGTTCGAGCCCCGTGTCAGGCTCTGTGCTGACAGCTAGCTTAGAGCCTGGAGCCTGCTTCAGATCCTGTGTCTCCCCCTCTCTCTGCCCCTCCCCCTCTTGTGCTCTCTTTCTGTATCAAAAATAAATAAAAACATTAAAAAAAAAGAAAAGAATTTCCACAGGAAGCACTTTAACCTGAAAACCTTGCAAACAGATCAAATAGGCTGACATAGTTTAATATTCCAAAGTAATACAATATGACCAAATGATTTCACAGATGTCTATATGTTTATTTCTATTTGATATTTGACTTTCATGCACAATACCTTTGGAATCTCTCAAAAAAGAGTCTTTAGTCTTTACAAAGTGTTGAAATAAGATCTCAAGTAAGTACAGTAAATGAAAACCTGCTTGATCAATAATCCAATAGTCTAATTCAAATACTCTGATTACTAGAACTATAATTACCAATCAAAACTAAAGAGAAACCATTAAATCTCAAAGATGTGTGATTATATAGTGTTTACTATGTCCCAGATATTGTTCTACATAAGCACATTATCAAAAGGATCTCATTTAATCCTCTGAACAAGACTAGTGAGTAGCTACTATTATAATCTCATTACAGTTGAAAAACTTAAGGCACAAAGATGTATAAGTTGCTTAAAAATCTCACAGCCAGTAAATGATGAAAGTGGTATAAGAATTCTGCAGGGGCACCGGGGTGGCTCAGTCAGTTAAGCATCTGACATCAGCTCAGGTAATGATCTCGAGGTTTGTGAACTTGAGCCCCACGTTGGGCTCTGTGCTAACAGCTCAGAGCCTGAGCCTACTTTGGATTCTGTGCCTCCCTCTCTCTGCCCCTCCCCTGCTTGTGCTGTCTCTGTCTCTCTGTCTGTCTGTGTCTGTCTCTCTGTCTCTCTCTCTCTCTCAGAAATAAGTAATAAAAAAAATTTTAAGAAAAAAAAAGAATTCTGCAAGCCCAGCTTCAGAACATACTTTCAGCCACTTCCAAAACACTATTAATGAGGACTTGATGCCTATAAAAGAAATAGCTTTATTTAATTTTTATAATTATTAAGTTGAATAGACATAAAACTGATTAAAAAATTTTTGAGAACACCTTTTTCCTTAAGTGCTTATTAGGTTTAAAGAAAGACGCAAACTGCTAATGATTTAATATAAAATAAGGTACATTCAGTGATCTTCAAAAGTATCCTACTACAGCAATCTCAAATATTTACTGATTTAATCAAGAGGTTATAGAAAGAATAGCAGTTTGCTCTATTCAACTGCCTCAAATCCCAGAAGCCAATGGCCTATAAACAGTGAGCTACTGTATAAATTAACAACATAACATAAAGTCATAACCAATGTTTTAGAGTCGGCACAGACAAAAGGCATGCATTAGAGATGTAAATGAGAACAGGGTAAATTTAATTTCTTCCAAAATCTCTGATAAATTTATGTAAAAGCATTACTACTTACAATAGATGTATTTTGCCTAGCAACTGAAATCGTGTATTTCCAGCTAACCAACTACAATTCTCTAACAAATGGGAAATAATATTAGATCAACCTTGTTAGCACCAGAACTCTCTTGGGCTGCATTTCTGCAAAAGATTCACCAAGACACAAAAGCCTCTCTCGCTCAACAAGTCATTCAAAAGCACGCTCCGAGTGTTGACTCCTTTAGCTTTGCTTCCATATTGCATTCCATCTAAATATCTAATATCTTAATTAAGCAAATTTTCAGACTCAGATATGAATTATTAAACTTATAGATGATTTATGGTCTTTTCTCTTCTTCTACTTTCTGGCCAGTTTTCCTTAGCAATTTCTAGTGAAAAAGCAGAAAGGAACATAAAGGGATCAAAATTTAAAGTTACCCAAGTGTGATGATAAACACATTATTCTCTGCCTGAAATGCCCTTTTCCTTTCCTTGCCTATCTCAGTCTTTTGTTCTGACCTGCCCTATTATATACCCCTTGATTCTAGTAACTTCCTAGAATTGAATGTAAATAGGCCACTCTTCTTGGAAATTAATGTTTTGATTTGTGAGCTCCCTAGGTTTGAACAGTTAGACAGATTCTGGGCCAGACTAAGCAAAGAGCAGAATTACTCTTTGGAAGCTCTTTGAAGTCACAGAGCACCAAGAGTGTGTGGGCACCTGATAGAATGACCTTTCATTCACCCCCCCCCCCCACTACTATCCCTACCCAGTTCCCTGGTGACAAAATGTTTCTGAACACCTTTGGAATATGCTCTCATATCTGAGAGACAGAGAGGCCCTTGGAGACCTGTAGCTACCTAAGAAGGTTGGCCTCCACAGTGTGAGCACATTCCTGGAGTCCAAAGGTGTCACTGTTGGTTTTGTTGTTTTGGTTTGGTTTGGTTTTTGACCTCCACAGATGCTTTGGATCTTAAGAACAAGGAAGCAGAAATCAAAGCCATCTTCTACCCAGTGGCAAGCACAGTTCTATAATTCTAAGCAAAGGTATCCTAGGGATGGCTAAGTAATAAACACAAATAAAGAGGGCTAGAACAATGCATTCATTCACTCAACTCTTCTATCTGCTTACTCACCACCATGGAATAGTGCTAACATACCTGGACTTGAAGCTGCATATACTTAAGCTCAAATCTGACAGTATAATTTCTAAGTGAATGCTGTTATGCAGGTTATTTACTTTTAAGCTTTAGTTTCTCCATCTATAAAAGAGAAACTATAGTAGACCTGTTCAGGATGGTTCTGAAGATGAGAAAAATTTTTGCCTTCTATGTCCCAGTGACTGCCAAAAGTGGCATATAGTGGACATGATCCCTGACTTCATCCACCGTGTTTGTTTGCAAAATGCCTGGGTGACTTTCATAAGCACATTGTCTGAGCTCAATAAATGGCTGTTGATGCTGCCACTATTATTGATATATATTAGTATTATTCTTGGCCCAGCCAAGAGCTGATGATACTTGAGCTTAGAGCTAAGCACCCCTCCCCAGTAGAAATATAGAATTCCATTTCTCTCTACAATACCTCTTGAAAGAAGTTTAAAGAGGAATATAATTATGAGAGAAGGAAGAGAGGTAACCACTGAGCAGACCCACTAGGACACCACAAACCTAGACACAACTTCACTGTGAAAAGCACCTCAGGTTTATATTAAAGATGCAGAAGTTTCCCATTATGAGTCCTTATCTGGGGCTGAGAAAAATTTCCCCAGGAAAGGGTTGACCAGAGAAAGACTCTCTAACATTGCTTAAAAACCCTACTCCATTATGTCTGGTTACTCTTTATGCTTCTGTGACCTACCTTACTGTACTTCCACTATAAGACCTAGGATACAACTATTGCCTCATTTTTAAGTATTGATGTCTTAGTTCAGAACAGTGACTAGCTGATCTTTCCTAGGAAGGAGAACAAAGGAGCTATTCTGGGAAGAGAATATATAGCTATTCTAGTATACTTCTCCTGGTCCAAAATGAGCACAGATTTGCCTTTGGGGACCAAAGGGGAAAGAGGAAAGTGATACTGTTGTTGGGTACTAACCAAACAGGTCCCAACCCAGTTACTAAAATTATCAGTGGAGAACTAAAAATACACAAAAATCAAATATACATTGCAAAAGCTGTAACACTGTCTAACTATACCAGATATTCCTGTTTCATTTCCATGCATAGTTAGGTACCATACAGAAATGGGAAAAGAGTCGCTAGTCATTACACGTTGAATAAATGAGGAAAGTGCATTTGTGAGAGGTGTTTCTATATATACCAACATTTCATGGAGAATTAAAAGTTCCTTCAATATTTAATCAACTGATATTTATTGAATACACACCATATGTCAGTGACTGTCAAAGTCCAGTAGGAGAAATTTAGAAATTAGAGATGCCTGGTGGTGCAGACAAAATAATTTCAGCAGAGAAAGTAAAGTAGAATTCAGAATGAAAGTGGGTTAGAGACAGCAAATAGGGATATCAAAGAGATAAATGTAACCTCATGTTGGTTTAGTCTGTATTTTAACATGATACAACAAAATTAACCATTTTAACCAATTTTTAAATATACAATTCAAAGGTACAACTCAGTGACATGACATATAAATGTAACCTCTTAAGAGAATCAGAAGAATTAAAAATGTAGAAATACAATCAGGATGAGACAGAGAAACCATGAGAAGTTAAACCTCAAGAGATGGGTGTGTGTCTTCCCGAGAGTTGAAGAACGTGTGTGCGTGCATACGCACACACATATGGGCATCCAGGCACACATGCTCATTTTAATGCCAAGCCAGACAGCTTGTTTCTAGCCTGGGTGAAACACTCATAATGAAGGAGAGGTTGAAAATTAAATAAAAAGAGGAACTAATTGAAGGGCTCAGTTCTTGGAGAAGGAAGGAAAGAAGGAAACTAAGAGAAATTAACCTTATATAGTAGAAGTCCTGCAGGTTATTAAAGCATCGTGTCTCGAGGAAAATATACAATTGTTTATGCAGGACTTTATATTATAAAGTGCACAGAGTAAAACTGAAATACTCCTATTTTGAAGAAGAGAATTCCATAAATAGAATGAAAAATATACATGAAAATTAGAGCTATCTATCTTCCCCAACACAGTGCAAAATGCCATTTATGGTAGTGTTTTTCCATTAGTGTTTGTATGAAAAGACACTCATGGAAAAGCTTTTGTATTGGATTGTCCTAAAAATATATTCCTTTTGGTATGAGATTTTTCATCTTCATTCTTTCACTGCCACTTGTAAAAACCAACCTTAGAGTGGAATCTTTGTCTGTTATGAAAATCAAACTTCACTTGATTAAGAAGCACTGTAATTTGTCATAAGAAGGATAATATGTTTTAAGTAGAGTTTAAAAAAAAAGAAAAGAAACTCTCTACCTCACAGGTTCAAAAGACGTACTGGGACATAAATAAAAAACAGAGGAATAAAAATGAAGCCCTCAGTTTATCATATCAAACTAGGCTCCTCACTTTCACAGAATAAAATACAGATATGGAAAATAGTAAGGAAACCCTTCAAACACTACCTTAGCCAAGTGATCAAGATTACTACCACGAGCAGTAAGTCATGTTGATGCCATGTATCTCCAGACAAGAGGCAACCAGGAGAAACTTTCACTTCTCTGATATTCTTTCCCAACCCTTATCACACAAATATATATAGAATAAATATATATGTTATATAAGTTAATAAATACTCTAAAAAATAACTGACCAGTACCCCTAAAAGATGTCACAGTCATGCAAAAGACAAGCAAAGACTAAAAAATTGTCACAAATCAGAGGATATCTAGAAGACATAATGATTCACGCAATGTGGTAACCTGGTTTGGAGCAACGGCAAAAAAAGGACATCATGGAAAAAACTGAATTCCAAATCAATCTAGAGTTTAGCTAATATCGCTGTATTAGTTAATACTAATTTCCTAGTTTTGACCAGTATTTATACCCAGGCTAACCTTAAGGGACATCAGTAAGGATTTAAGGAAACTACTCTCTTCACAACTTTTCTATAAAGATAAAATTACTTCAAATAAATGAAGTTTATTTAAAATTAAACTTGCCGTTTTTAATTATATGAAAACCCTGATGTCTTTTTCTGAATTACCTCAGATTGCAATTAAACTACTGGCAAAACAGTTTCCAGTTAAATTATAAGAACAAAATAAAAGGTTAATTTTGAAGTTATAAAAATCTTAAATCAAAATTAGCAACATGAAACATACTGTCTACAATGTAAAAACAATTCAGTTTATAGTTTCTTTCCCTCTGTTCTTGAGCTATTTTTGCCATTTTATTGGACTTAGTTCTAAATATCCTTCTGAAAATATTGTTTTTAATTAATTGACTCTCTTCTTATGGATGCAGATTTTATACAGACTTGAGCCAAACTGCTATGCTAGTCGAGCTCTTTAGAATGTAAAGGCACCTTGAGCAAGGGCTCTAATATGAAAAATAAACATGTAAGCAATATTCGAAACATAAAAATTATCACTTGATTCATCAAATGACAGCATTTATTTAATACTTCCACTCAGTTCTAAAATATGTATATCCTTTTTCAACAGCCTTATTGAAATATAATTCATCTCCTGTAAAATTCTCCCACTTAAAATGCACAGCTCAGTGGGTTTTGGTCTATGACCAGAGTTGTGCAACCACTACCATGATCTAATTTTAGAACATTCTGTCATCCAAGACAGAAACCTCATATCCCATCCTCCCCTCATTAATCCACTTTCTATCTCTACAAAATCTGTCTATTCTAGGCATTCCTTGAGAAGGAAATCATGCAAGATGTGGTCCTTCGTGACTGTCTTCTTTCAGCTGTCATAATTCTTTCATGATTCATCCATCTCGTAGCACATATCCCCACTTCCTTTCTTTTTACTGCTGAATAATACTCCATTGAGAATGTGCCATGTTTTATGTATCATTTGATGGACATTTGGGTTATTCCCAATGTGGGGCTATCATGAACAATGCTTCTGTGAACCTGCATTTGCGAACAAGGTTTTGTGTGGACATATATTTTCATTGCTCCCAGCTGTATACCTGGAAGTGGATTTGCTGCACCCAATATTAACTCTGCGTTGAACATTTTGAAGAAGTGCTGAGCTGTTTTCCAAATGGGCTACGCTGTTATGCTACCATCAGCAATATATGAGGTTTCCAATTTCTCAACATTCTCACCAATACTTCTCATTGTCTGTCATAAAACATGCATATTAATACTTACAATTTCTCTTGGTCATTTTACTCCCCATTAAAGTTGTTCACCATGTTTTACCCTCTTCCCATGAAGCTTTTTGTGTTGTCAAACAACTCTACCAAACACATTTCAAATGAAACAAAATATACTAAATCCATAATCCACCTTTAATCCTATTATTTTCTAAGTGTTTTACTTCATTCCCCTCTGACCTAATCATTATCCTTTTTTTCTTAATAATTACTAATATGACTTCTCAAAATATAAATTCCCACTGAAGTAATTCTTAGCAAAGCAATTAATGTGACATGCATTATATGGATAATGGGAGCAAAATTAGTAATTTAGCCATGTTCATAGACTTCTCTCTTTCTCCAATGGAAGATAATTGTGGACATCAGTTTCTTACTTGTGCCCATGACCCACTCATGAATCATTAAACCAAATGGATAGGTCATAACCACAAATTTTAAATGGGGGGGGGGGAAGAGAGATAGAGGGTAAAATAAGGGTGCAGCAGAATGGACTGGAATAACAGAGAAGTGTTAAAACCACTGCATAGTTTTTCAACATTTTTTGCTTATTATATGCAGTCAAGAAAGTTTGAAAGTCACTACTGAAATCACAAATTTAATTTTCCCTTCCCTCTCTCCTAAATACAAGGAATTCTCTCCCAAACTTAAAGAATGAAAACAAAAAAGAGAGAATATTTTTCAAAGGCAGGTTGTGAAAATGAATTTTGGGAATTTGGAGAGAAAAGCTGTAAGAGAAAAGGGAAGGTGGATAAATGCTGTAAGCTGTATCTTTATTTCCTTTTAAGGTCTGTTGAAGATCAGAGCAAGTTAAGAGTAGAATGTATTTTTAATGATCTTGGGCCACACACTTTGTTTTATGCCATGCTGCTCTGATACTAAAGAATGGGTTTCTAAGTTATCAAAGGCCACATAATATGTGTGTATTATAAGAATATGCTCACTTATGTAAACAAGCATTTATTATGGTTGGAAAGATGACTTACTAGCTACTTATGGAAAAAGAATTGGCCTTTTTCAAGGAAAGAATAGCTTATAGTTAAGAGCATAAACTTTAGAGTCAAGCAGACTTTACTTAATCCCAACTTATAATTATATATGGTACACTAGGAAATTATTCAATCTCTATAATACTCATATTTATTCTGGAAACACATTAGGCTGTTTTACACATTAAAATTAAATATATAAGCCATATTTTAAAAATTGGGTATAATATCATAGAACCAAGAACATAGTAAGTAATCAATAAGTTTAGGTTACTTTTATTTAAGTAATTGTAGAAGTCTTAAAACTAATTTAAAGCAGATAATCCAAACAGGCCAGCCCAAGACGGGCAGGGAAGGTGGGAGCCCCAACCCAACAAGGGGCAAGCTCGCAGAGCCCGAGCGACAAAGGGAAGAGACAGAGAAACTGAACACGCTCATAGTACTGTCTCTGGGGAAGAGATAAAGAACGTTTAACCACGCTTGGAGAGAGAAACTCTCACTCCATATAAAACTGATGGGCAGCACGAATCCCAAACCCCGGTGGCACAAGGGAAAGAATAGCTTCCAGCCCTGCGCCATCCCAGTGGGAAGTCGGCGGCCATGGTGGCGGCCCCAGGGGCGCTCACTTCGACCTTGGCTATGGGAGAAGGAGCACGCATCTCATTTCCACGGCGCATCTCACCTCCAGCATTGGCTGCGAGAATCCCGAATCCTGGGTGCCAACAGGGAAAAAATAGCCCCTACCCACACACAATCCTGGAAGGAAGTTGGCGGCGGTGGAGGCCAGAACTCGCACTTTGGCTTCAGGAGCTCCCAGCTCATTTCCGGCGGCACCCGGCACCTGGGGCAACAGCAGCGCAAATCCCAGCAGGCGCCAAGAGAAACTCATCCCTCCCCCAATGCGATCCCAATCACGACTGGGGGCTGGGAGTATGCAGGGGTGTCTGTGAGGGCATGCATTTCACTTCCTGCTGCGCACCTCGCCTCAGGCAGCACACCTCGCCTCAGGCAGCAGCAGCCAAAATCCCGACCTGAGCCAAAAGAAACTGATCCCTCTCCCTAAGAAGACAGCCACCAAAGCAAGTACATTTCATCCGTGGTAGCATAATAGTGCATGGACTAGGATTTTGAACCGAGGTGGGCCTGGAAAATACAACTTGGCTCAGCGACGGCACAAGGAGATTGGACTCATTAGAGTGGCCTACAGTGCCTAGTTCCAGCGGAGTGTGGCATGCCGCCATTTTACTCTCTGCAGCCACCAAGGCGGAGCCTCTGAGAGCAGCCTCTGAGATTTACCACACAAAACCATGCCTATCCAAAACGGGGGAGCTGCTGCTTCTTTTTTTTTTTTTTTTTACTTTTTCTCTTCCTTTTTTTTCCTTTTTTTTTACTTACTATTAATTATTATTACCTTTTTTATTCAAAAATTTTTTTAATTTTTACTCCCTATTTTGCTTTCTCCTCTCTCCCTCTTTTTTTTTCTTTCTTACAATCCAGATATATTCCCCTGTATCTCATCCTTATCTCTCCCCTCAACTGGTCATACACTTTTACTGTCCATTGTCCTTTGATAGCTCTGACCCCCGTTATTATTTTCTTTTCTCCTCTTCTTTTCGTCTCTTTCCTCTCCATTTTCTTTTTTTCCTTTCCCCCTTTTAATGTGCTTCTTAGTTTCATTTGTCTGTGCATTTGTGTGTGTCTGTTCCCTCTGTGTTTGTCTGTCTGTTTTCCTTCTTAAGGCTTCACCAAGAAACAAGCCAAAGTGTGCATGTCGGCGAGTCCCAAATATCACTGAGTAGGGAAATAATATATTCAAAGGCGCAACAAGAGAAACTGAGAGACACCATTAAAAGAATATTTCCTGAAACGAAAAGCCCTGGACAGTCAATAAGCCTCCTTTAACAGAGCAATATTAACAGGTGCACAGAGCACAACGAGCTTTCTAAAGCTGACAAGAGACAGAAAACTAGCAAAAATGACAAAACGAAGGAACTCTCCCCTGAAGAACTTCCTGGAAGAAGTCACTGCCACAGAACTGCTCAAGGCAGATCTAGACAACATATCGGATCAAGAATTTTAAAAATATTGTCATAAAATTAATCACTGAGGTTGACAACAGCACCAAAGAAGCAACTGACACAAGGACTAGGCACATTGAAAATAGGTGTGATGAGTTTAAAAAAAGGCTATAAATGAGGTGAATAACAAAATGGAGGCAGCCACCTTAAGTATTGATGAGGCAGAGAGAAGAATAAGTGAATTAAAAGATATAGTTTTAGCAAAAGAGGAAGCAGAAAAAAAGAGAGAGAAACTGATCCAGGAGCAGGAAAGGAGAATTCAAGACCTGAGTGATACAATCATACAGAACAACATCCGTATCATAGGAAATCCTGAAGAGGAAGACAGAGAGAAAGGGCCTGAAGGGATCCTAGACCAAATTATAACTGAGAATTTCCAAAATCTGGGAAAAGAAATAGACATTCAAATTCAAGAGGCACAAAGAACCCCCTTAAGACGTAATTTGAATTGACCTTCGGCACAACATATCATAGTGAAACTGGCAAAATATAAAGATAAAGAGAGAATTCTGAAAGAGGCTAGGGAGAAAAGGGTCCTCACGTACAAAGGGAAACCTATCAGAGTGGTCACAGACCTATCTAATGAAACTTGGCAGGCCAGGAAGGAATGGCAGGAAAACTTCAATGTGATGAACAGTAAAAACATGCAGCCAAGAATCCTTTATCTAGCAAGCCTCTCATTCAAATTAAAAGGAGAGATAAAAGTGTTCCCAAATAAACAAAAATGGAGAGAATTCATGACCACCAAACCAGCCCTACAAGAAATCTTAAGAGGGACTCTATGAGGGAAATGTTGCAAAGAATACAAGGTGCCAGAGACATCACTAGAAACATGAATTCTATGGAGAACACAATAGCTCTAAACCCACATTTTTCAATAATAACACTGAATGTAAATGAACTGAATGCTCCAAACAAACGACACAGGGTAGCAGAAGGGATAAAAAAACAAAATCCATCTACTTGCTGTCTACAAGAGACTCATTTTCGACCTGAAGATACCTTCAGGTTGAAAGTAAAGGGATAGAGAAATATCTATCAGGCGACTGGAAGCCAAAAGAAAGCCAGAGTAGCCATACCTATATGAGACAAACTGGACTTTTAAGTAAAGGCAGTAACAAGAGATGAAGAAGGACATTATATAATAATTACAGGATCTCTCCATCAGGAAGAGCTAACAATTATAAATATCTATGCGCCAAATTCGGGAGCTCCCAAATACATAAAACAATTAATCACAGAACAATCTTATTGATAAGAATGTGCTAATTGCAGGGAAATTTAATACTCCACTGACAGCAATGGATAGATCAACCAGACAGAAAATCACTAAAGAAGCAATGGACCTGAATGACACATTGGAACAGATGGAATTGATAGATACATGTGGAACTCTGCATCCTGAAGTTAGGAAATTCACCTTCTTTTCGAGTGCACATGGCACATTCTCCAAGATAGACCACATACTGGGGCATAAAGCAGCCCTCCATAAATATAAACGAATAGAAATCATACCATGCACACTTTCAGATCACAATGCTATGAAACGTAAAATGAACCACAGGAAAAAGTCTGGAAAACCTCCAAAAATGTGGAGGTAAAAAACCACCCTACCAAAGAATGATTGGGATAATCAGGCAATTAGAGAAGAAATTAAAAAATATTTGGAAACAAAGGAAAACGAAAATACAGCAATCCAAAAATCTCTGTGACACAGCAAAGGCAGTCCTAAGAGGAAAGTATATTGCAATCCAGATCAATCTAAACAAACTAGAAAAAGCGCAAATTCAAAATCTAATGGAGCACCTACTGGAAATAGAAGGGAAGCAGCAAGAGCACCCCAAACCCAGCAGAAGAAAAGAAATAATAAAGATCGGGCAGAAATAAACAATATAGAATCCAAAAAATAAATAAATATATAAACAGTTGAGCAGATCAATGAAACCAAGAGTTGGTTCTTTGAAAAAATAACTAAAATGATAAAACTCTAGCCAGGCTCCTCAGAAAGAATAGAGAGAGCACCTAGATAGACAAAATCATGAATGAAAAAGGATCTATCACAACTAATACCTTAGAAATACAAGCAATCATCAGAGATTACTATGAAAAATAATGTGCCAACAAACTGGACAACCTAGAAGAAAAGGACAAATTCCTAAATACACATGCACTGCCAAATTCAAATGGGAAGAGATAGAAAACATTAATAGACTAATAACCAGTGAAGAAATTGAATCTCTTATCAAAAATCTCCCAGCGAATAAGAGCCCAGGGCCAGATGGCTTCCCAGGGGAATTCTATCAGACATTTAAAGCAGAGCTCATACCCATTCTTCTCAAACTATGCCAAAAAATAGAAATAGAAGGAAAAGGTCCAAACTCATTCTATGAAGCCAGCATCACCTTGATACCCAAACCAGACAGAGACCCAGCCAAAAAAGAGAACTACAGACCAATATCCTTAATGAATACAGATGCGGAAATACTCAAAAGCATCTAGCAAATCGAATTCAACAGCATGTAAAAAGAATTATCCATCATGATCAAGTGGGATTCATTCCTGGGTTACAGGGATGGTTCAATATTCACAAATCCATCAATGTGATCCATCACATTAACAAAAGAAAGGATAAAAACCATAGGATCTTGCAGATAGATGCTGAAAAAGCATTTGACAAAGTATAGCACCCCTTCTTAATAAAAACCCTTGAAAAAGTTGGAACAGAAGGATCTTACCTAAACATTATAAAAGCAGTTTATGAAAAGCCCACAGCTAATATCATCCTCAATGGGGAAAAACTGAGAGCTTTCCCCCTGAGATCAGGAACACGACCGGGGTGTCCACTTTCACCACTGTTGTTTAACATAGTGCAGGAAGTCCTAGCATCAGCAATCAGACAACAAAAGGAAATAAAAGGCATCAGAATTGGCAAAGAAGAAGTCAAACTTTCACTTTTCGCAGATGACATGATACTCTACATGGAAAACCCGGCAGACTCCACCAGAAGCCTTCTAGAACTGATCAAAGAATTCAGTAAAGTCACAGAGTACAAAATCAATGTACAGAAATCAGTTGCATTCTTAGACAGCAAAAATGAAGCAGTGGAAAGAGAAATCAAGAAACTGATCCCATTCACGATGGCACGAAAAACCATCAAATACCTAGGAGTAAACCTAAACAAGGATGTAAAAGACTTACATGATGAAAACCATAGAAAACTTATGAAAGAGATTGAAGAAGACACCAAGAAATGGAAAAACATTCCCTGTTCATGGATCGGAAGAAGAAACATTGTGAAAATGTCATTACTACCCAAAGCAATCTACACATTCAATGCAATCCCCATCAAAATTGCACCAACATTCTTCTCAAAGCTAGAACAAACTATCCTCAAATTCATATGGAATCACAAAAGACCTCGAATACCCAAAGTTATATTGAAGTAGAAAACCAAAATGGGAGGCATCACAATCCCAGACTTTAGCCTCTACTACAAAGCTGCCATCATCAAGATAGTATGGTATTGGCACAAAAACAGACACGTAGACCAATGGCATAGAATAGGGAACCAAGAACTGGGCCCACAAATGTACAGCCAATTAATTTTTGACAAAGCAGGAAAGAGTATCCGATGGAACAAAGGCTGCCTCTTAAGCAGGTGGTGCTGGGAGAACTGGACAGCAACATGCAGAAGAATGAAACTAGACCACTTTCTTACACCATACACAAAAATAAGCTCAAAATGGTTGAAAGACCTGAATGTGAGACAGGAAGCCATCAAAATCATCGAGGAGAAAGTAGGAAACAACCTCCTTGACCTCCACCACAGCCATTTCCTACTTGACACATCCCCAAAGGCAGGGGAAATGAAAGGAAAACTGAACTCTTGGGACCTCATCAGGATAAAAAGCTTCTGCACTGCAAAGGAAACAATCAAGAAAACTAATAGGCAACTGACAGAATGGGAAAAGATAGTTGCAATGACATATCAGATAAAGGCCTAGTATCCAAAATATACAAGGAACTCATCAAACTCCACACCCAAAAAACAAATAACCCAGTGAAGAAATGGGCAGAAGACATGAAGAGACACTTCTCCAAAGAGGACATCCAGATGGCCTATAGGCACATGAAACGATGCTCAACATCACTCATCATCAGGGAAACACAAATCAAAACCACACTGAGATACCACCTCACACCATTCAGAGTGGCTAAAATGAACAAATCAAGAGACTATAGATGCTGGTGAGGGTGTGGAGAGATGGGCATCCTCCTACACTGTTGGTGGCAATGTAAACTGGTGCAGCCGCTCTGGAAAACAGTGTGGGGGTTCCTCAAAAAAACTATCCATACAACTCCCTTATGACCCAGCAATAGCACTGCTAGGGATTTACCCAAGGGATACAGAAGTGCTGATGCATAGGAGCACATGTACCCCAATGTTCATAGCAGCACTGTCAACCATTGCCAAAACATGGAAAGAGCTTAAATGTCCATCACCTGATGATACATACATACATACAATGGAGTATTACATGGCAATAAGAAAGAATGAAATCTGGCCATTTGTAGGAAAGTGGATGGACCTCGAGGGTGTCATGCTAAGTGAAATAAGTCAGGCAGAGAAGGACAGATACCATATGTTTGCACTCATAGGTCTAACAGGAGAACAGGAGAAACCTAATGGAGGACCAGGGGGAGGGGAAGAGGGAGAGACAGTTGGGGAGATAGAGGGACACAAAACTTGAGAGACTATTGAATACTGAAAACGAACTGAGGGTTGAAGCGGGAGGGAGGGGAAGATGTGGTGGTGATAGAGGAGGGCACTTGTGGGGAAGAGCACTGGGTGTTGTATGGAAACTAATTTGACAATAAACTACTTTTAAAAAATAAAGCAGATAATCCAAAGATATAGTCAATTTTAATCAAGAAAAAATAATTGGATACAAAAGAAAATATCACTGGTATAAGCTATCAGACAAGGACCAGGAGCATTCAGTCAATCCATTATTACTGCCAGTTCACATAAATACATTCATTATAATTTTTTTAATTGAGAGATGACAAATAAAAGAAGCTACATGATTCCTTGTGTTCCAGTTTCCAATAATGAAAGGTAATTTAAGCTATAATCAACTATGTAACAGTCCACCAACAGCACAGAAAAATTCCAAGTGTGCACCAGCCAAGTAAAATCATTTGGCAGCAAAACATACACAGGACTATGATACTGAAACTCAATAATAAGTTATGCATTTTTATAACACTGTTTAAACTATACCATATCTTTGAAAGGTAAGTAGACTGACATAAACACCATTTGTGAAAAGTGCGAAAACTGGGGAAAACAGAGATCAAAAATTTGATTGAGGATGTCTAGGAAATCAATTGCAAAACAAAAAATTCAAACAACTATTCTGAATTCATGGTCCTGTTTTAGCTTGGCTAAGTCCTTTCTAATCAGCTCATCTTAGAAAATGTCACTGACCAAGGTCCTCTAATGCATGTTCACAGAGGGAATTATATAATATTAGAGAGATTCCACAGTGACCCATAATCATCTCTATGACTCCTACCAAGGGTATAATTTCCTAGACATCTCTAAATTATCTAGTAAATTGCACAGTCCAGTGGTATTTGATTTTAATAATTCATAGATATTATGGCCAAAAGTAAATCTGCAACAAAAATAGCATCTACCCTGTTGTCTAGTACATGTCAAAGTGTGTCTTCTGGAGGCAAGCAATCAGGCACAAGATCTATTGTCTTAAGTAACCACAAGTATTTTATTTCATCTTCTAATAAAATTGAACCCAAATTCTAAAACAATGATTATTTCTTTAATTTTTTCTGGGGAAAAAACCCACAAATATCCTTAGCTTATGTACAAAGCTTTATACTAAATATTAGAGCCTCATGCATTAAAAAGAGGTATAGGCATAAAGGGGCTATTAGTTCATAATAATGCTTAAAGAAGAAAATAAATAGGAAGGATAAGAGAAAAACAAAGTTAATTGGATACCACCAGAAAATGTTACAATAATAAATTATTTCTCTAAAAATTAATGATTAAAAAGGAAAATTAAAATCTATGCTGCTGATCTTGTTTAATTTGTATTTCACAGTAACTACGATGCAATTTCCATATAAAGGAATTTTACCTAAGAGTCTGTGTCTCCCTCTTTCTCTCTCTCTGCCCCTCCCCTGCTCACTCTCTGTCTCTCTCTCTCTCTCAAAAATAAATAAACATTAAAAAATTTTAAAAATAAGAATGGATCTTGTTTGGAACATGATTTGAAGAAATCAACTGCTTAAAATACACATTTTTTTTTTAAATAAATGGGAGTTTGCTGTGAAAAGAACATCTTGCTCATTTTAGCTGAAGTGACAACTGAATTGCATTTAGTGGTCTAATAATGATGAAGTGATAGTTTTAAGTGCCATGTAGCTCTAAGAAAGGAAGCTCCAAAAGGGAGGGACCACGTTTATTTTATTCACTGGTATAATCCTCAGTGTCTACCATAGCATCCACGCACTGAGCACTGGGTGTTACCTGAGGTACTCTAGTTAGAATAGTGTAAGAGGACACTTCAGAAGCTGGCCGAGAGTTTTAACAACTCAACAAAAGGAAATACTAGAAGGCTTTCAAGAACATGAAAATTGTTTAAAGTAACTGGAATTTCACGCACATGTGGTAGAAGAATGAGAGATGTCGCTGAAGTAGTAAGGAGGAAGCAAATCATAATCATACTCACCATGCTATGAACTTTCTATTTTACCCTATTGGCAGAGACCAGTCATTAAAAGGATTTGACTATACATAAATTAGAAAGAAGTTTTAGTAAGCTTTCTCTAGAGTAGTGTTTTCAGTCTCTGCACCGCTGACACTTTGGGCAGGTAACTCCTCATTCTGGGGCGCTGTCTTATGCATTGTGGAGTGTTTGGCAACATCCATAGCCTCCCTCAACTAGATGCCAGTAACAACCCCCAGTGGTGACAACAAAATAGGTCTCCCAACATTGCCAAATCTCACCTGGGAGACTTCCCCCAGTTGAGAACCACCACACTAGAAGCTTCATGAATCAGATGCTGACTCAATTCCAAGAAAGCAGTAAGTGCCAGAACTAATGCAGTAGCATGGGGAATGATGGGGCGGGGGGGGGGGAGGGGAGGGACAAATTGGAGTAACATTTGAGAAGTAAATATAACCTGGCCAAAGGCGATCAGTGAGGATGAACAATGGATCAAAGATAATCCCCAGATACCTTGATGGAGCAACTGGTAGGGCTTATCAATCAAACAAGGACCACAGAGGAGAGTGGGCTCCTTTACTTTCATCCAACACGCACTTGACCACTCTCTAGGTGCTCATGCAGTGAACAAGAAAACCAATTTCCTTCTCTCATTGAACTAAAAGCTGACAGAGGCAGGCAGGTGAACAGATGCAGGAATAACCTTAACTTCTGAGAGCAGTAACTGCTATGAAGGACGGATGCTTGTGGAAATGTTTAAGGAAACTGAAGCTACAGACCTAGATTATTAGCCTCATTTGGCGATTTTATCAGGCAGCCCTGGAACTGGAAGATGTCAAATATGATACAAGTTCTCCTTTTAATTGGTTATTTGCCCTAAGTCTCAGTTTCCTCAATTGTGACAGGATAATAATACATAGTAACAATGATTTAATAGGATCATTATGAGTTATAAACAGGAAATAACATACTTGTATTTCTGGGTCCCTATGTGTGCCCATGTATACAGGTGTACATATAAGTTAGTGCATTGTCTGGTATATGTAAAGCACTCAGTAATAACAATTATTGTTGTTATTATTATCATGCAGTATTATGTGGGGAGGCTGGCAATGTTTAAAAGCCTTTCCCAAAGCCATTAAGTACTTGGGTTTTTCATGCTTCATGCCTTCATTCAACAAGTCTTCATCATGTGCCCACTCTGTGGTTGATGCTGTTCTAGGAGCCAGGGACCCACAGTGAACAAGACAGACCAGGTTCCAGGCTTCGGAACCAAAGCTGTTACTGGCAGCTTCATCCTTCTCAGCAGCTGGGTCTTTTCACTTCACAGCCTGTCTGGGCGACTCCTTGATGTAAAGTCAGCAAAATTCTCAGCATGACCTCATAGTGGTCCATTTCAAGGGCAATATATAATAGCTAAAAAGCTACATCAGGGTCTGGGGGTAGGGAGAAAATTAGACAGCTGTTTCATCCTCACCATCTACACGGATAGTAAGTTTTGAGTTGTGTGAGAGAAAAATGGCTTGGCTCTATTGCAAGCAATTCCAGTCAATAATGGCAGCCAAGCTGGAATCTTGCTAAAACTGCATCCTGGGGCCAGTTGTGCTCAAAATAATGACAGTTACATCTTCTAAGTGGGAGCAATGGGAAGAACAGCTGAGAGGAGAGAACAGAATAACGGTGCAGACATTTGTGAATATTGGGTTCCAGGAAATGGAGGGTTGCTAACTGCCATCCCAGGGCCCCTTGGGAGTGATTCCACGGTCAGGATCTGCAGAGTCAGTACTTCACAATTTTGTCATACATCAGAGTCACCTGGACAAGCCTTAAAAGTAGCCAGGCCTAGGGGCACCTGGGTGGCTCAGTTGGTTGAGCATCTGACTTCAGCTCAGGTCATGATTTCACAGTCCGTGGGTTTGAGCTCCAAGTTGGGCTCTGTGCTGACAGGTCGGAGCCTGGAGCCTGCTTCTGATTCTGTGTGTCCCTCTCTCTCTGCCCCTTCCCTGCTCATACTCTGTCTCTCTGTCTGTCTGTCTCCCTCTCAAAAATAAATAAACATTAAAAAAAAAAATTTTTTTTTATGTAGCCAGGCCTTAATCCCCGCCCCCCCTCCCCCCGAGATTCTGATTTAAATGGACCAGGTGGGGTCCGGGACTTATATGAAGTTCCCCAGTTGATTCTGAAGTTTTTGTGAACCATTGGTCAAGTAAATATTGGTCAAGGTAGAATGTAAACTAAAATGTTTGCAACAAGGGCAAGACATAAGAAAGTCAAGTTAATTAGGAGAAAAATTAAAAGTTATGTTTTATCCCATTTTCCCTGGGTCCTCTTCAAATTTAGGTCTAACCTAAAAGCACTGATGACTGAACATCCCAAATTCATTAACAAAACTTCAGAGTATACTAATAACTATTTTTAAGAAGTTGCCTTATTTTTGGTGTATGTTACAAATTAAATATAAGTAAACTATTACAAATAAATATAAATTAACATAAATAAGAAAAGAAAATCCATTTTTTTATTTTTTTCAAGTTTTTTAAAAATTAATAGTTTATAACCAAGTTGGTTTCCAAATAACATCCAGTGCTCTTCCCTACAAGTGCCCCCTTCCTTACCACCCCCCTTCCCCTTCCCCCCTCCCTCTTTAGCCCTCAGTTTGTTCTCAGCATTCAAAAGTCTCTCATGATTTGCTTCACTCCCTCCCAAATCTTTCCCATGGGAATGGAAGGGGAGGGGGATCCATTTTTTAAACTTCATGAAAATAACTTTATCCTTCAAAATTTAATTTCTTTTCTTGATCCCTATCATCTCTCTATCACACTGGTAAACTGGATGCCAGGTTCTAATTTGTTTTTTTAAGTTTATTTATTTTGAGAGAGAGACACAGAGAGCAAGAGGAGGAGGAGCAGAGAGAGGGAGAGAATCCCAAGCAGGCTCCGTGCTGTCAGCACAGAGCCCAAAGGGGGGGCTCAAACCACAAACTGTGAGATCATGACCTGAGCTGACATCAAGAGTCAGACGCTTAAACAACTGAGCCACCCAGGCACCCCAATGCCAACTTCTAATTTAATATACAATAGGTGCTCTGTATTATAAAGTAATGCTGCCCAAAGTAGTCAATTAAAATATAGAAATATAATTACATTTTAATACGTGATTTAAAAATGAGTATTTTGGGTGAGAATAAGGAAAATAAGTCCTATATTTTTAAATTGGCCAAAAATAAATCACTTGTAAATTTCAGAGACATTATTTTCTGACAAAATTGCATGATCACAAAACATTGCGCATTTCTGATTCCCTCACAAAAATGATCATTTCAACTCCCAAGGATTCACACTGAATTTGCATTAGATTTCAGCAAGTAACTGCCCATTGTGGAATTTGATAGCAGGTTTAGGGAAAGAAGGCATCATCAACCATATGAGATGTTTGAATGGAGACTATTTTTTGAGATAATTATCAGCAAAGAGCTTAATATTATACCAATTTTTGCTCTCTACCCAATTTTATCAAGCACTCTCTGTGTATTAGGATCACAGAGAAAAATAAGCTTATTAGTCACAGAATCCACAGAGGACCAAATTAAAATGTTACTCCAAAGACCATACTAAAGATGATCTCACATACAAAACAGCCACCAGCCCTTACAACAAGTGATCTCATGGTCCAATATTATTTTGAAATCAATTATTGACTTTAAAATAAAATAGAACATACAATAGATACAAAGCCTTTTGTCTTACCTCAAAACATAACATTCTATAGTCCCAATTGCTGCCAAATAGTATTAAATGATAACTGTGCGATACTAGAATGCTTCACATAGTGTTGTACAGTTTATATGAAAATAAGATCTTATAACCCAATTTACAGATGGTGGAAATAGAGGCTAAGGAGTGCTAAGTAACTCATCTAAGGATGTTCAGTTAAGAAAAGGCAGAGATGAAATTCAAAGCCAGATTTTCATGGCTACAAATAGAAAAGCTTTCCTTTTCTAAATAGTGTCACTGTGCCTTTTAAAGAGTATTCCTAAGTATTTTTTTAGCAAAAAGGCCAAAGAAGTAGCTTTCCTTATTTTATGGGATGGAAACATTTCTAAGTTATGGGACCAGAAAGACAAATTTATTTTCTTTCATTTTCTAAAAGGGAAAAGTGGGCAAATTTGTCATAAAAATGACAGAATCTGCTAAGAAACACCATTTGTAAGCAATTTCATCATGCTTCAGTCACAACTGTCCATGCAAATTCATACAAAGGGCAAACTCTTCAGAACCACTCTAAAATATGTCATTGTAAAATCCCTACTTTAGCTTCTTTCTTAAGTTTACTTAACTCCAAATCTTACAATTTTTCAGGTCATCCCCAAACTCCCTGAAACACATAAGTAATGACCTTTACACATCAACCATGGTTGACACCATCAACTACCAATTGAAATTCATCTAGGCCTGGCACAAAATAGGGACTTGTACATCTTTGTTAAGCCAAGTTATTTTCTCATCACATGTCTTTATGTCTGAGATGGAAGTTCACATTTGTGTGAACGTTTAACTAGTCTGAAAACTAGAAACTCCTAAGGGCAACACTGCACATTTTTCTGTTAATATTTACATCCCCAGAGCGGAATATGCTTCCTGGCACACAGCGAGCCCTCAGTCCTGTTATTAAAGATTACTGAATAGGAGCCTCCGGGTGGCTCAGTCAGTTAAGCGTCTGACTTTTGATCAGGTCATGATCTCACAGATCCTGTGTTCAAGCCCCATATCAGGATCTGTGCTGACAGCTCAGAGCCTGGAGCCTGCTTCAGATTCTGTGTCTCCCTCTATCTCTGCCCCTCCCCTGCTTGCACTCTGTCTCTCAAAAATAGATAAACATTAAAAGCATTTTTTAAAAAAGATCCATGACTACATAGTCCTTAAAGTAGTGGAACAGCTTCAGGCTAGCTGTCTTGTTGTTTGCTGAGCAAATGAGTAAATCACTGGAAACCTTACCACAACCTAATGTGGCAGAAAAAGAAACTCTGGTAGTCTAGATTTTACTAGCATCTCTTTTAAAAACTTAGAGAGATAATATAAGTTGATCAAAAATACTTGGCAAGGATGTATTCTATAATACCATCTCACAGGGATTAGATGAATCAGAGTAGGGTCTGATTAAAAGAAGGGAGACATATCTAATCTTGGCAGTTCCTAAAATATGAATCAGATCAGAAACTCGAGACCATAAGGAGCAGACAAACCAGCCTCCTGGGTGTTTCTCAGTCCTGACTAGCATCCAATTCCTTTCTTCAGCTTGGCAGATTATGTTTTTCAAAGATAGTGGCAACAATATCTTTCTGCCCGCATGCTTTTCAGGCAATGGGACCTATTCACTCTTAAACCAACAGGTGAAGCCTACTTCCCTTCCTTTCAATTTGAGCCAGATTTATTGATTTTTTGACTAATAGATTATGGCAGAAATGAAATTCTGGAACTTATAAGACCAGAGAAAAACTCCTGCAGCTTCTGCCTGGGCTTCTTGGAACTACCCAGCTGAGCCCCGTCAACTCACAGAACCATGAGAGCTAAATAATAAAAGGTTAATTATGTGTTACTAAGGTTGGCATAGATTTATTACACAGCAACATATAACAGAAAAAACACATGTGACCCCTACAATATGAAGGTGCTCGGCTAGCTTATACTACGTGCTACAAGACTACATGGGGCAAGGACAGAATTCAGGGCTGCCGCAAGTATTAACTCAGTGTCTGATGGCCCAGGTAACTGTGGTCCTCTTACTCTTGCATCTTGAAACCTACCAGATGTGTTTCTTACCTCCATGTGACTGTTCTATAACTTTTCTGGACCCTCTGCCTAGAATGCTCAGGTCATCCCACCCCTGTCATTCAGCTGACCACTACTTAGTGTTAGACTTCTTAATTCTCCTTTCTTACACACTAATAGCATCCACTCCTTCTCCACTACAGCATTCATCACACTTCTAATTAATGAATTATTTGTGTTATTAGCTTACTATTTACCCCAATAAACAATGAATTCATTGAGAAAGGAGACCATGCGCTTCTTAACACAGTGTCTTCAGGATGCTATAATGGGGCGCAGAACTCTGCACACAGTTAAGATTTTTTTCTTCCAAATGAAGGTTTGAGAGGTCACAGATACAGGCCATTGGGAGAAAGATGCCTTCTCTCAAATCCAAGGCTTTCCAACTCTGTTTCTCTCAAAGACGACAAGTACAGTTTCCAAAGACCTCTGATAGTTCTAACAGGAGGGCTGGACTGGCTCTGGTAGGTAAGTCTTCATGCAATGAAGTATGGCTTGGGGACAGCGGATCTGTCATACAATAGCCAACATCGTCAACTTCCTCCCTGCATGCTGCCTGCAGGCCTCGGATGCCCAAATAGGCTACCACCCTACTCTAAAGAGAAGTGTGCAGGCTCTGGAATCAGAGGAAATCCAAGAGCTCTGCAGTCACAGTACAGTTGTAGAAATTACTAGTTCTGCTTTGTCAGATCGAATAATTTATTTCTCCAAACCTCTTTTTCCAACACACAAAAAATGGAGGTAATATATTTTCATGATGTTATAAAAATTAAATAAAGAAACTTATGGACAATTCTTGACAGACAATTTTTGACAATACAGCACATGTAGTACTGAACGAAGTTATTTCCCTTTCTTTCAGAAAGCGTAATCACCACTGTACAGCGTTTCCTAATGGATATTGCATGCAATCTGCCAAGAAAATTCAAGTAAAAATGTGTATCAGCCCCTCTTAAGATAGAGTATTGCTTACTGAATTTTTATCTATTTTGCTATAAGTCATCCATTAGAAAACTAAAGGAAACATTTGTAGGGCCACATGATTAAGATGCAGGTAGGTGAGGTCCCACCACGCTAGCTGGAGGCCTCCTTCCATACTATTCTCAAGACACATCCATTTTTGCCCGTGCGTTTTCAAGCTGAATCCAGGATGACTCTTCATGTTTGAAATCACAATTTCGAGAAGCAGCTTAAATTCCAGAGAAGAAAGATAGAATACTTCACACGGACTACAAACCCGAGGAAAAAGAATGACACCTCATCAATATCTCGGCACCTGGAATTCACACATACCTCAAGGAGCTACGTCATTCCCATCTTCCTTCTATTACTACCAGTTGGCAAAACCATATGAGAAAAATGCTAATGAGGCAGATACCGAAGGTGTCAGGAAGGAAAAGCATATAACTTTGATTTGAGTATTACCCAAGCTCTACAAGCTCATCAGAATGTTTCTCTACACTCCCAGCTCTTGTGTCTACTATTTTTGACTACTTACCTAAATCAACCTAAAGCTTATAAAAAAGGATAGACTTGAAAACTTGTACAGTAAGAACATTGAAAATGAAGCAAGAGCAGTTAAAATACAAATTTCTGAAAGATCAGAAACCATTTAAAAGAAGTAAAGAAAGATACTAAGAAAATGTTATAAAACAGTTCTGCAATTTAAGATCAATGTAGCACTCAGCTAAAATTTTGTGATGGATTTTACAATACTCTTTGCAAGAAAGTTCATTTGAGAGGCAGATTTTGTGCCATTGAGTCCTGAGAGGGAGGCATTTTGTGGATCCTTATATGTAAGGGGGATGTTGAAAATGAGATGAAAAATATCTTTTGAATATGGATGGGAAAACTATCTTTTTAAGGTCATTTCCCACAACAGTGTTTGATGAAGACTAAAGACATACAGTAAATAATATCATTAAATTACAATAATATATTGCTTTCCTTAAGATATAACCTGATGAAGAAAGAGGTGCCTGGGTGTCTCAGTCCGTTAAGTATCCGACTTCAGCTCAGATCCTGATCTTTTAGGTCGTGAGTTTGAGCCCTGTGTCAGGTTCTGTGCTGAGAGCTCAGAGCCTGGATCCTGCTTCAGATTCTGTGTCTCCCTCTCTCTCTGACCCTCCCCTGCTCACCTGATTGCTCACTCGCTCTCTGTCTGTCTCTCTCTCAAAAATAAATAAACATTAAAAAATAATAAAAATAAATTATCAAAATTTAAAATCAGAGTCAGCTTCATAGGCAAGTAGCCTCTGCAATCTTATAAGAGCCTGCACTCAGAAATAGTACCTAAGATACTGTGGGTATCATGTGTGTTTCAAAGCCACCTAAATAGCGGTACATTCAGGATTTAGTTTCTCATGAGTACCTGAGGTACAAACATAATACTGTCTATTGGAAAGAGCCTGAAAGCCTTCAAAAAGAGAGGCAAGTGGCAAGCAGGCATTTTACCTGAAAACTGCAGCATTAGATTCCACCCAAATGAAAGTCACTTCGGCTCTCAAAGGCTGACATGATACCTTAGGAGAGAAGGCTCAAGTTTTTCTAAAGGAATAAAAGTAGGAATCGCTCGAGCAATGGGCCCAGTATGAAGCTGAGCCTACACAGTTCTGTACCAGAGAACACAAACAAATGTTGAGTTGGGCCAGGAAAATGTTAACATCCTTTATTATCACTCCCTTAGCACACAATACCACCTCGTGAAAGGCCTGCCAGAACGAATTAGCCCCCAAAATGATACTCAAGTTGTCTTCCCAGCTGCACTGTTGAAAAGAATTATTTAGTCTTGTCCATGTGAATTTGGACAATTTGCACACTAGAAACAATGACCCACATTTGGCACCATCAAAGTAAAAGATGTTCTTCCTGAAAATAATTAACCAAAGTGTGGTATGGCCTCAGAGCAAAATCAATATGGAATTAAGCCCAGTGGGTTCTGACACGAGCTATATGACCTCAAGCAATGAGTCATACTTAATCTCGGTAAACCTCAGTTTTCTCTTCCTATAATATGGATATAGAATGCCTACGGTCATTAAAAGGACAGTTTAATATCATGGCTGAGAACAGGGACTCCAGAGTAATCCTGGCCGTACAACTTAATGATTGCATTACCTTTGTCCTGTTACTTTATCTCTGTGTCTCAAGGTGCCTACTCATTAAGTCCAAAAGACATGGCAGGTAGCTACCCCACAACTCTCACTAGCTCCCTGTACTGGGAAAACGCCCCAATACTGTTATTATTCCAAGGCCATAGGGAACACCCCTGGGTAGCTCTGATCCTTCACCCTTAGCCCTTCTTCAGATATTGAATAACATACCTGTATCTGCTGACCCCAGATTTCTCATTCTGCCCCACCCAAATTGCAGAATATCCCCTTAAGATACTAATTGTGGCAAATTACTTAGCCCCACACATACATCTTCTGATGAAATAGGGTGTCCCTGACTTGCCCTGGGCTGAGTCAGATGTGCCTAGCATGTGACCTCCTCCCTCACTTCATATAGATCAACAGGAACCGATTAATATTCTTGTGGGATTAAGATGTTACATTGAAATTATCCACATCTGTCCCCACTAGAGTATAAATTCCTTGAGGGCAAGGGCAGTGGCCTGTTCATCAGCTTTGTTCCACTGGACTTCATCTTACAGCACACCTACCTCTCACGGTCAATAGAGTAAATGAAATAGTTTCTAAAAAATTACTAGTAATGAACTCAGTCCAAAATAGGTTCTCAGTAACTATCAGTGCCCCTCAAATTACATCTTTCTTTTCTTTTCCACAAAATAAGGCTGTGTTAAGCTTTTAGCCATATATTTTGTTGAATATTTTATTTGATTTTTGCCTTTGAACATTAAGTCTTATTGATATATATATGTTCAACATATATATATTGTTGTTGTTGTCTGTTCCTTTGGTTTTCAATTCAAGCCTAAAAGTGGTCACTAGAACAATGGTTTCCAAATTCCAAAATGGTTGCTTCGTAAGTAATTGATGGTTGAATGAATGCACGAATGATTAAGGATTTTTCAATTTGCTCTATCATCTCCTCTCCCCACCACTGTAAATAGAGTTAAGAATTTAGAGCATACCAGTAGCTCCAAACTACTAAACACCAAAGCACATACACACAAATGCTTAATTCCAAGTTTCTTCGCACTCCAAAATACAAAATTGAGATCTAGCCTTTATGGTGCAATAAGAAATGAAACTTTTGGTCTACAATATACTTCAATATAGGGAGTTCAAAGTCTCTGGCACTCTACCATCTTCATGTAAGAGCTCAGATTCACAAACCTGTCCATTAGCTATATTTCACGTAAAGTAAATTATTATGACTTTATAAAGTTCTGATAAGTTAAAAACATCACATATATACATATTATGAGTCACAAAAGAGCTACATAAAAGTATGCTAATACAAATTTGCTTCTCTATAAAATGAAAATACTACAGCATACAGAGTAGTTCAAAAAATTTTTTATATAGCATGAATTATCATATACTTTACTACACAAAAATTTTCTGGAACATATTTTTAACCTCAGATGTCTTTTGCCACAAAGCTCCAATTTCATAATGCTTAATAATCTGATAAAATATAGTAATTGGTAGTTTTTCACAAACAAAAAATTCCTTTTAACGGACATCAGCTAGCCAGAAAATGAATTTCTGATGAAAATGTTTTCTCTCTCTTTCTTCCTCTCTCTCTCATCTCTTTCCTCTTCTTAGAATTTTGGATATTTTAAATGAAACATTCAGTCATTCAAAATGAAAAATAGGGATTACTAAATTGCCTGGAAGAAACAGAACACGATATTCAAGGTGATGTTTCCAACTTACAGACTTTCCCCAGGCTATGCCTAAAAGAGAGGGCAGAGAAACCAAAACGTGTTTTGCCACGTCTACTTTTTCCCACAGCCCCAAGACGACCTCCTGGCAAAGCTGTCACATCTCGTCTTATCTTACATTCCCGGAAGCCCTTTACTAACCTCTTACTTGGTTTTCAGCTGACAAGCTGACAAGTACAACTGCAGTTTCCAGTTTTGATTGTAATCTTTTTAACTCCAGTCTCCTCTACAGACTTTACTGTCTGATCATCTCCCTACTTGGCACGAAAGTACCAAGCAGCAAGCAAGACCACACATTCACCAACCACCGCCAGTCCCTCCCTTCCTTTTCACGCAATGGCCAGGTTCCTCGATATCTTCCTTGACTGAGGAGGAGTCAATATGGCGGAGAGGAAGAGAGCTCTGTAAACTTCGTCTGCCCCATCTATCAAACTGAGGAGGACATTACTCCCTCTGCAAGAGCAGAGGGAGAAAAATACAGAATCCAGAAAGAAGACAACCTCAAAGATACCTGAGTGACTGAGTGCGAACTGGGGAGATTAGAAAATGGGCCAGCCTGAGATTGGCAGGGGAGGTGGGAGCCCAAGCTCAATACGGGGCAAGTGCGTGGAGCCCGAGAGACAAAGGGAAGAGACAGAGAAACTGAACTCGATCATAGTACTGTCTCTGGGGAAGACATAAAGAACATTTGGCCGCACATGGAGAGAGAAACTCTCACTCCATATATAACTGCTGGGTAGCCCAAATCCTGAACCCAGGTGGCACAAGGGAAACAACAGCTTCCAACCCTACGCCATCTTGGTGGGGAGTCAGCGGCTGCAGTGGCAGCAGCGGTACCAGGGGCGCTCACTTAGACTTCGGTTTTGGGAGTGGGAGCACCCACCTCATTTCCTCGGTGCATCTCACCCACAGCGTTTGCCGTGCCAATCCTGAATCCCTGGTACCAAAGGGGAAAAAATAGTCCCCACCCCTACAGGATCCTGGCAGGGAGTTGGCAGTGGTAGAGGCCTGGGCTCGCGTTCAGGCTACAGGAACTCCAGCTCATTTCCGGCAGCGCCCAGCACCTTGGGCAGCAACAGCGCGAATCCCAGCTGGCACCAAGAAAAACTCATCCCTCCCCCAATGTGATCACGATCCAACTGGGGGCTGGGTGTCCAAAGCTGTGTCTGTGAGGGTGTGTACTTCACTTCCTGCTGCGCACCTAGCCTCAGGCAGACACCCCACCTCAGGCAGCCACAGCCAAAATCCCGGCCTGAGCCAAAAGAAATTGATCCCTCTCCCTAAGAAGACAGCCACCAAAGCAAGTACATCTCATCTGTGGTAGCATAATAATGTATGGACTAGGATTTTGAACCAAGGCGGGCCTGGAAAATACCACCTGGCTCAGCTGCAGCACAAGGAGATCGGACTCATTAGAGTGGCCTGCAGTGCCTTGTTCCAGCAGAGTGTGGCCTGCCGCCATTTTACTCTCTGCAGCCACCAAGGCTGAGCCTCTGACAGCAGCCTCTGAGATCTCCCACACCAGGCAGGTCGTGATCGTATAGTGGTTAGTACTCAGCGTTGTGAGATCTCCCACACCAAACCACGTCTATCCACAAGGGGGAACTGCCTTTTTTTCTTTTATTATATTCCTTTTTCTTTTTTTTTTTTACTTATTATTATTATTAACTTTTTTACCTAAATTTTCTTCAATTTTTACTCCTTATTTTCCTTTCTCCTCTCTCCATTTTTTTTTCTTTCTTGCAATCCAGATATATTCCCCTGTATCTCATCCTTATCTCTCCCCTCAACTGGTCATACACTTTTAGACTGTCCAATGTCCTTTGTTGTCTCTGACTCCCTTTATTATTTTCCTTTCTTCTCTTTTCATCTCTTTCCTCTCCATTTACTTTCTTTCCTTTCACCCCTTTAATTTGTTTGTTTGTTTGAATTGTCTGTGTGTTTGTGTGCTTCTGTTCCCTCTGTGTTTGTCTGTCTGTTTTCCTTCTTAGGGATACACCAAGAAACAAGCCAAAGTGTGCATGTCAGTGAGTCCCAAATATCACTGAGTAGGGAAATAATATATTCAAAGGCGCAACAAGAGAAACTGAGAGACACCATTAAAAGAAGATTTCCTGAAATGACAGGCCCTGGACAGACAATAAGCCTCCTTTAACAGAGCAATATTAACAGGTGCACAGAGCACAATGAGCTTTCTAAAGCTGACAAGAGACAAAAAAACTAGCAAAAATGACAAAACGAAGGAACTCTCCCCTGAAGAACCTCCAGAAAGAAGTCACAGCCGCAGAACTGCTCAAGGCAGATGGAGACAACATACCGGATCAAGAATTTTAAAAACTTGTCATAAAAATTAATTGCTGGGGTTGACAAAAGCATCAAAGAAGCAACTGAGACAATGAAAAGGGACTTTCAAAATAAGTGTGATGAGTTAAAAAAGGCTATAGGTGAGGTGAATAACAAAATGGAGGCAGGCACCTCAAGGATTGATGAGGCAGAAAGAAGAATAGGTGAATTAGAAGATATAGTTATAGCAAAAGAGAAGCAGAAAAAAAGAGAGAGAAACTGATCCAGGAGCAGGAAAGGAGAATTCGAGACCTGAGTGATACAATCATACAGAACAACATCCATATCATAGGAATTCCTGAAGAGGAAGACAGACAGAAAGGTTTTGAAGGGATCCTAGACCAAATTATAACAGAATTTCCCAAATCTGGGAAAAGAAATAGACATTCAAATTCAAGAGGCACAAAGAACCCCCTTAAGATGTAATTTGAATCAACCTTCGGCATGACGTATCATAGTGAAACTGGCAAAATATAAAGATAAAGAGAGAATTCTGAAAGCAGCTAGGGAGAAAAGGGCCCTCACATACAAAGGGAAACCTATCAGAGTGGTCACAGACCTATCTAATGAAACTTGGCAGGCCAGGAAGGAATGGCAGGAAATCTTCAATGTCATGAACAGAAAAAACATGCAGTCAAGAATCCTTTATCCAGCAAGCCTCTCATTCAAAATAGAAAAAGAGATGAAACTGTTCCCAAATGAACAAAAGTTGAGAAAATACATGACCACCAAACCAGCCCTACAAGAAATCCTAAGAGGGACTCTATGAGGGAAATGTTGCAAAGAATACAAGGTGCCAGAGACATCACTAGAAACATGAATTCTAGGGAGAACACAATGACTCTAAACCCACATTTTTCAATAATAACACTGAATGTAAATGGACTGAATGCTCCAACCAAAAGAAACAGGGTAGCAGAAGGGATAAAAAAACAAAATCCATCTACTTGCTGTCTACAAGAGACTCATTTTCAACCCGAAGATACCTTCAGGTTGAAAGTAAAGGGATGGAGAAATATCTATCATGCGACTGGAAGCCAAAAGAAAGCCGGAGTAGCCATACTTATATCAGACAAACTGGCCTTTAAAGTAAAGGCAGTAACAAGAGCTGAAAAAGGACATTATATAACAATTACAGAATCTCTCCATCAGGAAGAGCTAACAATTATAAATATCTATGCACCAAATTCGGGAGCGCCCAAGTACATAAAATAATAAATCACAGCAGAAACAATCTTATTGATAAGAATGTGCTAATTGCAGGGGACTTTAATACTCCACTGACAGCAATGGATAGATCAACCAGACAGAATATCACCAAAGAAGCAATGGACCTGAATGACACATTGGAACAGATGGAATTGATAGTTATATGTAGAACTCTTAATCCTGAAGTTAGGAAATTCACCTTCTTTTTGAGTGCATTGGCACATTCTCCAAGATAGACCACATACTGGGGCATAAAGGAGCCCTCCATAAGTATAAACGAATAGAGATCATACCATGGAAACTTTCAGATCACAATGCTATAAAACTTGAAATGAACCACAGGAAAAAGTCTGGAAAACCTCCAAAAATGTGGAAGTTAAAAACCACCCTACTAAAGAATGATTGGGATAATCAGGCAATTAGAGAAGAAATTAAAAAATATATGGAAACCAATGAAAATGAAAATACAACAATCTAAAATCTCTGGGACACAGCAAAAGCAGTCCTAAGAGGAAAATATATTGCAATCTAGGCCAATCTCAATAAGCTAGGAAAAGTGCAAATTCAAAATCTAATGGAGCACCTACTGGAACCAGAAGGGAAGCAGCAAGAGCACCCCAAACCCAGCAGAAGAAAAGAAATAATAAAGATCAGGGCAGAAAGAAACAATATAGAATCCAAAAAAACAGTTGAGCCAATCAATGAAACCAAGAGTTGGTCCTTTGAAAAAATAAACAAAATTAATAAACCTCTAGCCAGGCTCCTCAGAAAGAATAGAGAGAGTACCCAGATAGACAAAATAATGAATGAAAATGGATCTATTGAAACTAATCCCTTAGAAATACAAACAATCAACAGAGGTTACTATGAAAAATTATATGCCAACAAACTGGACAACACAGAAGACATGGACAAATTCCTAAATGCACATGCCTTGCCAAAATTCAAACGGGAAGAGATAGAAAGCATGAATAGACCTATAACCAGTGAAGAAATCGAATCTGTTATCAAGAATCTCCCAACGAATAAGAGCCCAGGGCTAGACGGCTTCCCAGGGGTATTCTACCAGACATTTAAAGCAGAGCTCATACCCATTCTTCTCAAACTATTCCAAAAAATAGAAATAGAAGGAAAATTTCCAAACTCATTCTATGAAGCCAGCATCACCTTGATACCCAAACCAGAGACCTAGTCAAAAAAGAGAACTACAGACCAATATCCTTAATGAATACAGATGCAAAAATACTCAACAAGAGACTAGCAAATCGAATTCAACAGCATATAAAAAGAATTATCCATCATGGTCAAGTGAAATTCATTCCTGGATTACAGGGCTGCTTTGATATTCGCAAATCCATCAATGTGATCCATCACATTAACAAAAGAAAGGATAAAAACCATAGGATCCTGTCGATAGATGCAGAAAAAGCATTTGACAAAAAGCAGCACCCTTTCTTAATAAAAACCTTTGAGAAAGTCGGAGTAGAAGGAACCTACCTAAACATTATAAAAGCAGTTTATGAAAAGCCCACAGCTAACATCATCCTCAGTGGGGAAAATCTGAGAGCTTTCCCCCTGAGATCAGGAACACGACAGGGGTGTTCACTCTCACCACTGTTGTTTAACATAGTGCTGGAAGTCCTAGCATCAGCAATCAGACAACAAAAGGAAATAAAAGGCATCAGATTTGGCAAAGAAGAAGTCCAACTTTCACTTTTCGCAGATGACATGATACTCTACATGGAAAACCCGGCAGACTCCATCAGAAGCCGTCTACAACTGATCAATGAATTCAGTAAAGTTGCAGGGTAAAAATCAATGTACAGAAATCAGTTGCATTCTTACACACCAAAAATGAAGCAGCGGAAAGAGAAATCAAGAAACTGATCCCATTCACGATTGCACGAAAAACCATCAAATACCTAGGAGTAAACCCAACCAAGGATGTAAAAGACCTACATGATGAAAACCATAGAAAACTTATGAAAGAGATTGAAGAAGACACCAAGAAATGGAAAAACATTCCCTGTTCATGGATCAGAAGAAGAAACATTGTGAAAATGTCATTACTACCCAAAGCAATCTACACATTCAATGCAATCCCCATCAAAATTGCACCAACATTCTTCTCAAAGCTAGAACAAACTATCCTCAAATTCATATGGAACCACAAAAGACCTCGAATACCCAAAGTTATACTGAAGTAGAAAACCAAAATGGGAGGCATCATAATCCCAGACTTTAGCCTCTACTACAAAGCTGCCATCATCAAGATAGTATGGTATTGGCACAAAAACAGACACGTAGACCAATAGCATAGAATAGGGAACCAAGAACTGGGCCCACAAATGTACAGCCAATTAATTTTTGACAAAGCAGGAAAGAGTATCCGATGGAACAAAGGCTGCCTCTTAAGCAGGTGGTGCTGGGAGAACTGGACAGCAACATGCAGAAGAATGAAACTAGACCACTTTCTTACACCATACACAAAAATAAGCTCAAAATGGCTGAAGGACCTGAATGTGAGACAGGAAGCCATCAAAATCATCGAGGAGAAAGTAGGAAACAACCTCCTTGACCTCTACCACAGCAATTTCCTAATCAACACATCCCCAGAGGCAAGGGAAATGAAAGGAAAACTGAACTCTTGGGACCTCATCAAGATAAAAAGCTTCTGCACTGCAAAGGAAACAACCAAGAAAACTAATAGGCAACTGATAGAATGGGAAAAGATAGTTGCAATGACATATCAGATAAAGGGCTAGTATCCAAAATATACAAGGAACTCATCAAACTCCACACCCAAAAAACAAATAACCCAGTGAAGAAATGGGCAGAAGACATGAACAGACACTTCTCCAGAGAGGACATCCAGATGGCCTGTAGGCACATGCAACAATGCTCAACATCACTCATCATCAGGGAAACACAAATCAAAACCACACTGTTGGTGGGAATGTAAACTGGTGCAGCCGTTCTGGAAAACAGTGTGGAGGTTTCTCAAAAAATTATCCATAGAACTCCCTTATGACCCAGCAACAACACTGCTAGGGATTTACCCAAGGAATACAGAAGTGCCGATGCATAGGAGCACATGTACCCCAATGTTCATAGCAGCACTGTCAACAATAGCCAAATCATGGAAAGAGCCTAAATGTCCATCATCTGATGAGTGGATCAAGAAGATGTGGTGTATGTATATATATATATATATATACATATATATATATATACATATACAATGGAGTATTACATGGCAATGAGAAAGAATGAAATATGGCCATTTGTAGGAAAGTGGATGGACCTTGAGGATGTCATGCTAAGTGAAATAAGTCAGGCAGAGAAAGACAAATACCATATGTTTGCACTCATAGGTCTAGCAGGAGAACAGGAGAAACCTAATAGAGGACCAGGGGGAGGGGAAGAGGAAAGTTGGGGAGAGAGAGGGACGCAGAACTTGAGAGACTATTGAATGCTGAGAATGAACTGAGGGCTGAAGGGGGAGGGAGGAAAAGAGGTGGAGGTGTAGGAATAGGGTACTTGTGGGGAAGAGCACTGGGTGTTGTATGGAAACTAATTTGACAATAAACTACTTAAAAAATATATATATATATATCTCCCTTGACAGTTTCAAACAGGGCCCAGGAATGCATAGTCAAATCATCATAGACCTGTATTTTAAGGACATTGAAGCTAGTAGAGAATTTGTACCTTTGCCCAAATCACACACTTCGCAAGTACAAGAGAGTGGATTTGATCCTAAGTCTCTCTGATTCCAGAAACCCCTACTCTTAACCTTTTGTGCAATACTTCCTCTATCTTCAAATACATGTTTAATAGGAATCACATTTATTCTGTATACCTCTTGAAATCCTGACTTCTTAACAATTAAATTAGTTTTTAGAATATGGTAAATATTTACTCAAGTAGAAGTCCAATTAGAGTTTCTGTTTGGATAAGAGACTAGTATCTTAATCCTGAAAGATACTGGTCTCTTAAAGATTTCATTCTTTATATTTCCAAATGACATACCTGACAAGGTGTACTATCTAAAACATATTAAAAACTGATGCAACACCAATAAAACAAATAACCCAATTTAAAAATGGGCAGGAGACAAAGAACAGACTTTTCTTCAAAGAAGATATCCAGATGACCCACTGACACATGAAAAGATATTCAACATCACTTTCATCAGGGAAATGCAAATCAAAACCACAATGAGGTATCACCTCACACCTGTCAGAATGGCTAAAATAAAAAACACAAGAAACAACAAGGGTTAGCAAGGATACGGAGAAAAAGGAAACTTTGTGCTCCTTTGGTGGATATGCAAACTGGTACAGACACTGTAGAAAACGATATGGAGGGTCCTCAAAAAAAAATAAATAAATAAAACAGAACTATCAAATGATCTAGTAATTCCACTACTGGGTTATTTACCTAAAGAACATAAAAAAAAAACCTAAAAAAGATGCATGCATCCCTATGTTTATTGTAGCACTATTTACAATAGCCAAAATATGAAAGCAATCCATGTGTCCATCAAAAGATGAATGGATAAAGAAGATGGCAATGGAATATTACTCATCCACAGAAAAGAACAAAATCTTGACATTTGCAGCAGCACAGATGGAAGTAGAGTATATTATGCCAAGTGAAATAAGTCAGAGAAAGATAAATACTAGATGATTTCATTCATTTGTATAATTTAAGAAACAAAACACACAAAGAAAAAAGGAGATAATCTAAAAACAGACTCTTAACTATAGAGAAAAGCCAGTGGTTACCAGAGAGAAGGAGAGGGGACAGGTGAAATAGAAGTGGATTAAGAGAACACTTATCACAATGAGCCCTGAGTAACATACAGAATTGTTGAATCACTATATTGTACACTTGAAATTGATATAACACTGTACAGTAAGTATACTGGAATTAAAGCTTTAAAATAAATATTTAATTCTTTAAAAATTCATGTCTGAGACAAATATTTCAGAATCGAGCTTAAATGGAAGGTACAATTCCAAGGCAAAGCAAAAAGTAAGGAAGGGGAGAAAGAAAATACAAGGCGGGGGAGACTGTATTACAAAGCTTCTCAGGAAAAGACAGCCAGTGGATCAAGTATGGCAGGGAGAGATCCTCAGATACGGATACTGTATGGAAACACAGCCCCTTAGGTCACTCAGATAGGAAAGCATTTTGTCAACATATTTCTTCCAGTCACTTTTCCCTCATTGGTCTGAGTCAGCCCCAAGTCATAATAACCCTGTAATATTTCCCGTTTTATTTATCCTGCCCCTCTGCATAACTGCTGGAGCAGCAGCCAGAACTAGGAATTGTTTGGACAGCACCTCTTCTAAGCCTGGAAGTTTTACCAGGACCCTCCATGAGTCTTGTTAGCCTGGACCCTGAAGTCGGACCTGGGTGTCAGAGCTGCTGCGGCCCGGCCTCACGCCAGCAGAGGATGTATTATGAGATAAAGTGGTGACAATGTGCTGAGACCTTCCATTAGGCAGGTTACCAAGGCTGGGGGAGGCACTGAGCTGCCTGTGTCCAATACAGCTGGTTAGACAGATTCTTATGTTCCCTCCAATTCTACGGGCCTCTCATTCAAAACATTTGAGTGGGGTTAATACCCTGCTGAAGATCAAACAGCCAAGATAGTTGCAGAAGATCAAAACATAAAGCCCTGAGAGGTTCTCTGGTGTTTTTTCTACTATAGCACAGCCTCCCTAAAACTCCCCAGAATCACAAAATGTCCTCAGAGTCTTTTAGACACAGGTAGCAAATACCCAGGGGACCCATACAGGAACCACAAACTAATAAATTGTGCCAGCTATCTGGATAGTAAATCACAATAACACATATATTTTTTTTTGAAACATGCAGTCATTTGTCTTTTATGTTTCCAATTAAAAAAAAATTATGTTTTATTTATTTTTGATACAGACACAGAGAGAGACAGAGCATGAGACAGGGAGGGGCAGAGAGAGAAGGAGACACAGAACCAGAAGCAGGCTCCAGGCTCTGAGCTAGCTGACGCCCACGAATGTCAGATCTGACCTGAGCCGAAGTCAGAGGCTTAACTGACTGAGCCACCCAGGCGCCCCTGTTTCCAATTTTTATGGAACAAAGAATAAAGAAGTATTTCTTTAAGAAAAATAATGTTAAGTGTGATGATAAGTGAAAATGACCCAGGGTATTCTAGAACCAGCTGATACTAGACTGTATGGCTGTCTTCCCTACTCCCTGTTAAATTACATCACATTGGTAACCTAGAATTGGCCAGGCTGGAAATCATAAGATGCTATAAATCAGGCTTTTTATTTGTGAAGAGCCAAGTAGCAAACACCAGTGAGCACACCATTACACATGGCCTCAGTTTTAGGGAGACTACAGAAAGTTATGGGGCATGTTCCTGTTTAAAATAGCAGTCATACTGGCGCACCTGGGTGGCTAAGTCGGTTAAGCATCCAACTTCGGCTTAGATCATGGTCTCACCATGTCAGGTTCTGTGCTGACAGCTTATAGCCTGGAGCCTGCGTCCGATTCTGTGTCTCCCTCTCTCTCTACCCCTCCCCCGCTCACATTTTCTCTTGCTCTCAAAAATAAGTAAACATTAAAAAAATTTTAAATTAAAATACCAGTAATACTGAGTTTCAGGAAAATATTGTCATGTAAGAAGGCAGGCTCTGCATAGTTAATCTTCCAAGTCTTCTAGGAAGTCAGAAACCCAGGTACTTACATTAAAACCTCTAATTTTTCACTGTCAGCCCATTTTTTCCCCTAAGCATCTCTGTAAGACAAACTGGGACTCTTGGCTTCAAGTTTGCAAATTCTGGTTTAAAACAAGGATGATCCCAAAGGATGCCATCCTATATCTTCAATTAAGATTTGGTCTCATTTTTTTTCTGAAAAAGGTAGCAAAAGATACTTCTTGGACTCATCCTACATGACATGTCCCTTTAACTTCGCAGCAGCATGTGGTATTTATCCGGCTGCCACATCAGATGCACAGACCTAATCGGAGAGCTACAGGCTAATGTCTTACCTTTCCTCTTCCCAATTTCTTTGCTGGGCAAACTCTATTCATATTTCTTTACAAAGTTGCAGTGGACTTCCTGGCTGATTTTTTTTTTCTTCTTTGAATTTTTTAAATGTTTATTTTTGGGAGAGAGAGAGAGAGATTGAGCTTGAGTGGGGGAGGGGCGGGGAGAGAGGAAGACACACAATCTGAGGCTGGCTCCAGACTCTCAGTTGTCAGCTGTCAGCACAGAGCCGGACATGGGACTCAAACCCACCAACAGTGAGATCATGACCTGACCCATGAATAGTGAGATCATGACCTGAACCAAAGCTGAACATTCAACTAACTGAGCCACCCAGGCACCCCCATGCCCCACCGCTGCTGATTTTAACATCAGCATTTACTTGAGTGAGCTCCCAGCAAGATAATTGGCAAGACATGAAAGTATTTCTTACTCTTTTTAAGGAAATATCTTTATTATCTAAAAATGATAATAGATAGAAAATACTGGGGGGAAATCTTGTTTCCAAATTCTAAGTAATATTCTATTAGAAATAATGCCATTTGTTACAAGAACTTGTAAAGTTCCAGAATCTCTTATATGATCCAGACACATTTAAAGGCAGGCCCACAAGGGTGGTCCCTTGCCTTGTGGCTGGAGCTGCGACATGTTACAGTTTGCAACTTAGCTCCATAGACCCCTGGTGAACTTGAAGTTTGGTTTTCTTTCCCCTTAATTTGGCAAGAAGAAAAGATTTCACTCTTAAAAAAATTAAAATTGTATACATTTAAGGTGCACAACATGACGTTTTGACAGACATAGTGAAAAGATTATAGGAAAGCTAATTAGCTTATCCACCTGCTTCAATCATGGTCACGTGAGGAGAGCACCTGAATCTACTCTCAGCTAATGTCCAGCGGCCAGTACAGTATTCTCAACTACACTCATCACACTGCACATCATGTCTCTAGATGTTTTCATCCTACGTAACTGCAGTTTTGTACCCTTTGACCAGTATCTCCCCATGGGCAATCCTTCTACTCTTGGCGTCTATAAATTCTACTTTTTTGGATTCCAAAAAAAGTGAGAATGTGCAGCATTTTTCTTTCTGTGTCTGGCTTACTTCACTTAGCATAATGTCTTCTGGGTTTATCTAAGTTGTTGTAAATGGTAGGATCTTGTTTTTATTATTATTTAAATTCAAGTCAGTTAATAAAGAGCAAGGTCTTGGCTTCAGGAGTAGAACTCGGTGATTCATTACTTTCACATAACACTCACTGTTCATCCCAACAAGTGCTCTCCTTAATGCCCCTCACTCATTTGGCCCATATCCCCATCTACCTCCCCTCCAGCAACTCTGTTTTTTCTTTGTATTTAAGAGTCTCTTATGGTTTGCTTCCCTGTTTTTTTTTTTTTAACGTTCATTTATTTTGAGAGAGAGAGAGAGCGAGCGAGCGAGCGAGCATGAGCAGGGGACGAGCAGAGAGAGAGGGAGACCGCACAGAATCCAAAGCAGGCTCCTGGCTCTGAGCTGCCAGCACAGAGCCAAATGCAGGGCTTGAACCTGTGAGTGAGATCATGACTCGAGCCTAAGTCGGACGTTCAATGGACTGAGCCATCCAGGTGCCGCTCCCTGTTTTTTATCTTATGTTTCCTTCCCTTCCCCTGTGATCATCTGTTAAGTTTCTCAAATTCCACATATGAGTGAAATCACAGGACATCTTTTTCCGATGGACTTATTTCACTTAGCATAATACCCTCTAGTTCCAACCATTTTATTGCAAATGGCAAGATTTGATTTTCTTTATCACCAAGTAGTATTCCATTGTTCTTATATGTACCACATCTTCTTTATAACACAAGCATTCTTCACAGAGCTAGAAAAAATAATCCTAAAATCTGTATGGAACCACAAAAGACCTTGAATAGCCAGAGTAATGTTGAAAAAGAAAACCAAAACAGGAGGTATCACAATCCCAGACTTTAGCCTCTACTACAAAGCTGTCATCATCAAGACAGTATGGTACTGGCACAAAAACAGACACACAGAGATCAGTGGAACAGAGAACCCAGAAATGGGCCCACAAATATATGGCTAATTTATCTTCAACAAAGCACAGAAAAGTATCCAAGGGGGGGGGGAAGGCAGTCCCTTTAGCAAATGGTGCTGGGAGAACTGGACAGTGACATGCAGAAAAATGAAACGGAACCCCTTTCTTACCCCATACATAAAAATAAATTCAAAATGAATGAAAGACCTAAATGTGACATAGGAAACCATCAAAATCCTACAGGAGGAAACAGGCAGCAACCTCTCTGACCTCAGCTGCAGCGACCTCTTACTTGACATGGCTCCAGAGGCAAGGGAAATAAAAGCAAAACTGAACTACTGGAACCTCATCAAGATAAAAAGCTTCTGCGCAGCTAAGGAAACAACCAACAAAATAAAAGGCAACTGGCAGAATGGGGGCAGGAGTTCTTTTATAAGACTAAATAATATCCCATAATATCTTTATTTGCATACACACCTAAATAGATACTTATATATCTATATCTAATATGTTAGATTTATGTATATCTATATGTATTTATGTATATCTACATCTAATATTTAGATTTATGTATCTGTACATATATAGACATATAAACATATCTAGTAACATTCCAGATGTGTATACATACCTATATATGTATAATCATATCTATATAATTATATGTATACACATAAACATTATAGATACGCAGACACAATAGATGTATCATAATTTCTTTATCCATTCATTAGGTTGCTTTCATATACTGGCTATTGTGAATAATGGAACAATAAAAGTGGGAGTGCAGGTATCTCTTCAAGGTACTCATTTCATTTCCTTTGGGTATATCAGATGAGGCACAAAAAAATGACTCTCCTCCTAAAATTTATTTTCATGCCCAGTGAGCAAGCTACTTTAATTTCTGATTATACTCTTTTTCTGAATTCTCTCTAGCTCCATAAAAGCTACTTTGCTGGATGTCTTGCTGTCCGGTGTTGTATGTACGTATATGGGCCAGTGGAGTTTCACTGGTAAGCACAGCCGCAGGGATGTGGAAGCATCCTACTGCACGGAGTTGAATGGTTTTGAGTAGAACACACAAGAAATATGGATACAAGTCCATGAGCAACTGGATGCAGAAGAAACACTCCTTTAGAGGCTATCTCAACTTTATTTAACTTGGGTTCAGTCTAAACCTGAATTCTCTTGAAACCATTCTGTCTGCCAATCCACAACCTCGTTGGACCTAAGTTTTTAAATTTCTATTGATCATTCACATACTACCTAAATTAGTAGCATTCAGTTTTATCTTTCAACTTTTCAGGGTCAAGAAACATAGTTGTGGGGTGCCTGGGTGGCTCAGTCAGTTAAGCCTCCGACTTTGGCTCAGGTCAGATCTCACGTTCGTGGGTTTGAGCCCCGCGTCGGGCTCTTTGCTGACAGCTAGATCAGACCTGGAGCCTGCTTCAGATTCTGTGTCTCCTTCTCTCTCTGCCCCTCCCCTTCTCATGCTCTGTCTCTCTCTGTATCAAAAATAAATAAAACATTTAAAAAATTTAAAAAAAGAAACAGTTGTATAAATGTACATACATATGTGTACATAGTTGTGTATATGTAAATGAAGAGTTGGAAACGCAAGAGAAAGTTACTTTTAAATTGTTAGTTACTTTTGGGGAGCCTGGGTGGCTCAGTCAGTTAAACATCCAACTTCAGCTCAGGTCATGATCTTACAGTCCATGGGCTCAAGCCCCACATCCAGCTCTGTGCTGACAGCCTGGAGTCTGCTTCAGATTCTGTGTCTACCTCTCTCTCTGCCCCTCCCCTGCTCACTCTCTGTCTCTGTCTCTCAAAATAAAATAAAGGCATAAAAAATAAAAATAAAAAATAAATTTTTAGTTACTTTTACAAATATTATACACTCAATACATTTTACTTCAACTCCTAGAAAACATTTTGGGCAAGTGTCTCTAAATTTAAATCAACAGGTACAACTGTTAACACACTACACCACGTAATATATCTGGAAACACAAAGGAAAAGATGATTTTAATGTTTTCTGATGAACAATTGTTCAGACTCTGAGGACAATCAATATGTTTTTCCCTTATTCAGTGGAAGGAAGATTGGATAAGTGATCACACAGTTTTCTGGCTCAATTAGAAGGAAAATGGTATCCTTAAAATTTTTTTCAACCCTTTATCTACAACTGGACGTGCAAAAACAGTACGTCTAAAGCACTACAAAATGCACACAAATCCAAATGGTTTGAGATACCACATCCAAGACCTTAGCACCATTAATATTTTTTTTACTGAACTTGTAAGTAACTGAAAACAGAAAGAAATAGAAGACAACAAATAAAACAAATGGGTTCTTTCTCAAATGCAAATATTTTGGCTGAAGTTGAAACATTATATTGTTTCTAGACACACAACATTTTAAAATAACAAAGCCAATATTCTCTTAAAAGATACCGCATGCAGAAGAGAAAATATGTAATCTATTGAAATATTGAGCAGAAAATCATTTCCCATAGCATACAACCATGTATATGAAGAAGATTAATAAATAGTTTACTTTGACAAGGTTACTGGAGAGAAATTTTTTCTATTGGTAAACTTTATTACACAGAATAAGTTATATTGATTATCAACTTTCATTAATCTTATTAAGATTGCTTTATATTCTACTAAGATTCCATTTTCCAAGTAAAAAGAAGCAAACAAATCCCCACTGCACTGACTTAGTATCTTTTTCTAAGGTTTTGCATTTTATGGCTTACCTCACCATTTAAGTTTATGCACATTACCTGGTGACATCAGGCTTTGGAACTAGGAGAAAAACAGTTTCTGCTATGTCAGAGGTCAGTTATTTCTGTGTGTCAGAAAATGTGAGCTTGTATACCTATTTTGTTACAATGTTCTTAAAAAGTAGAGACTTCATCAGCTTACATCTTCCCTCTTGAAAGGCCAGATAGCAGCTAAAAATAAAACCCAGCTTCACCATCCCCCTGGGATAGTCAGTCAAATATATAAACGGTGGGTGGAATGACTGACACATCCATGGTATATTAGGCAATTCAACATTCCTCCAACTTCCAGAAGATGCTGAGTCTATATTTCAAAGATAGGTTTACAGTTAGAAAAAATATGTAAATAAATGACCAAATAGCCCAAAATCAAGTCATCTTGTTGTACACCTTAAATGTATACACTGTTTTATATCAACTGCACTTCAGTAAAACTGGAAAAAAAAAAAGAACTCAAAATTTAATGATGCACTATTATAAAACTTAGCAGCCAGAAATGTCTCTAGGAAGTTCTGGTTATAAGAAGCCAGGTCGGGAAGGACAGAAGATGGCGGAGAGGAAGGGAGCTCTGTAAACTTCGTCTGCCCCATCGATCGAACTGAGGAGTACATTACCCTCATCTGCAAGAGCGGAAGGAGAAAATAGGGACTCCAGAAGGAAGAGAACCTGAAGGATACCTGAGTGAGTGAGTGCGAACTGGGGAGATTGGAAAACGGGCCAGCCCGAGACGGG
>PISW01010474.1:0-49343 GCA_004023785.1 Mungos mungo | reverse complement strand
CACAGACCCCAGTGACCCTGCGAGGCCCCCCCACGCCTCACCCCCTCACACAGACCCCTGCTGGCCCCAGTAGCCTCCATCTGATTTCTGTCACTGGAGGTCAGTGCTGCCTTTTCCGGAACGTCACTGAGGTGCAGGGACCCGGGATGGGACTCTGCGCAGCTGTGTCCTTTCCCGCCGCCCTGCATCTGATGGTTTGCGCCTTTCACCACCAGTGGGACGCCCCGATGCAGACGCCTGGCGCCGGCTTGTCCCCCCAGGGAGGGCCGCTGGCCGAGTCCAGTTCCGAACCGTCAGGCACGGAGCCCCTGGGAGCCCTGTGCCGGGTGGGCGTCGGCCCCCAGCTCCAGGCACTGCCACACCTTTCCCACGGCAGCTGCAGCGGGACGCACGGCCACTCAGGGCGCTTGAGCCCCAGCACCCTCCCCCCGCCCCCGGCCTCTGGGTCTGCAGGGTCAGCGCCTCTGACCCGGGCTGTCCGGCAGGTGCACTGTGCCCCCGCCCCCGGGGGGTCTGACTGCACTCCCTCACGACTGACATGCTGAGCATCTTTCTGGGGGTTCCACTGGTGGCCTACGGATTATAGATGCGGAGGGGGGAGCATGGGGCCGGGGCCGGGCCCTAGCTGCCGACTTGCTGTGTGACCTTGGGCAGGTCCCTCGGCCTCCCTGCGCCTCCCCTCCTGCAGCTGTCTGCTTTCTGGGGCCGCCGTGAGGACCCGGGCCACGGAGCGGGCGGCAGCGCGCTGGACGCGGGTTGTGAGGTCATCACGGGGCCGTGGTCAGAAGCCCCAAGAGCTGCACCTCAGTCTTGCCGCTGAGCGTGGTGGTCCCCCTTCCTCACTTGTGTCCCCGTCACGGTCATGACATCACCAACAGAGCCGCCATGATGACTGTGGCTGCGGAAACTTACCGCTCGAGGCTGTTCTCACATGCACGGAAGGAAGACGGGTCCCCATCAGGCCCTCCGGTTCTGACCCCCCGCCGCCCCGCCCGCCCCCCACCCCACCATGGCCCCGGGCAAGGCAGGCAAGTCCACGCTGCCACCTTCTTGGGCCACGAGCCTGGGAACCGTCCTGCCCCGCCCGTCCCCACCCTGCAGCAGACCCTCAGCGCCGTTCTTAGGACGGGCCCAGCGTCACACCCTTGCACTCGAGCAGGAGCCCCCCCCCCCCACCGGGACTCGCTGAGGCCGGTCCCCCTGCCCTGGCCTGCAGTCTGCTGTCCAGAGAGTGACCGGCCAGAGGGCTCTCGTGTCCCTCGTCCCGACCCCTGTCCGCACCCCTCGCACCTGTGCCCTTCTGCCCAGACCACCCCCGCCAGCTCTGCGCACAGGCCCCTCCTCGGACGCCCGCCCCCCTCACCTCTGCCTCATGACTCACGTGGGCAGCTGACAGCTGTGCCCGGGGTCTTGGTCTGTCCTGCCTCTCGGGTCGGCCCCGTGCTGCAGGGCTTTGCCGCCCTCGCTGCCCGCCCATCCAGGCCCCCTGTGCTCGGCGTGGGCAGGGCCCGCAGGTGCCCATCCAGGGGGCTCGCCGGGGACGGGCCTGCGGGTCCACCAGGCTCGGGAACGGGAACAACCGAAGGTCAGGCGCAGGAGGTGAAGCACTTTTCCGGAACCACTGAGGGGTCATGGGCGGCGCCGGAGGTCACGTTCGTGCATCACGCAGGCCGCACGCACGTGGTTCTCGGGCCCTGGGGCATGGGGAGACGTGTTGAGGCCGATCTCTGAACCCCGCGGCCCCCCGACAGCCCCCGAAGGCACGCACGAGGCAGCTGGTGCACGAGACCCCACGTCAACCTCTGTGGTCCTCACGCGGGGGCGGACGGTTTTCCAGAGTGTCCCCCCGCCACCCCGTTCAACTGAGGGTGAGGAAGCGTGCAAGCCGGGCCCGGACCCCGGCGGGGGGGACGGGTGCGTGGCCTCGGGACCCGCACGCAGCCCCAGTGACATCTAACCGGACTTAAAAGACTGTCTTGTTCTCATCGTTTTATTCTCATGGATCCCTTGATTTTTTTTTTTTTTTAAGGCAAATGATACTGATTTCCCATTGGTAGCAGTGACATTGATTTCTCTTTAAGATAAATTTAGATATTTCAGAAATGAGTTGATTTTAAAGAAACAATAAAGGATGAGGCAGGCGTTACAGGGATTCGGCCGGTGTCCTCAGGGTGGGACGTAAGTGACCGGGGTTTGGGGAAGCCTCGCAGAGCGGGAAATGGCCTGACTGGTTGCGCAGGGACCCGGACTCCAGCCATGGCTTCCGGGTCCTGGTGGCCCTGCCGCCTGTGGCAGGGTCAGTGTGGGACTTCAGTCTGATGTCTGTGCAGTGCTTCCCAGGGGTACCTAGAGGCATGTGGGCATGTTTTGGAGATGACTGTCCTAGGATCCCAGTGCCCAGAACCTGTCCCTAATGATGCCACCCTGGCACCCACCCACCTGGCACACACAGCAGCCCCCAAGGCAGAGACCTGCCGTCCACGCTGCCGGCTGACATCGGCTGCTTCCCACGCGCACACCGGACAGTGACGCCAGCGTCCCTACCCCCGTCCCCAGGCACGGTGCCTCCATCATCTCTAATCGATGTTGTCCTCAAATGTCAGCCTGGGGAACACGTTCATGGTCTGTGGTTAAATCAGGAAGTTGCAGAGACGGCTGTCCTGCCTGGGGCAGAAATGCCCTTTTCCTGAGATTATGTCCTTTTCGTTATCTGATGAAATGATAATGTTAGTAGAGGGTAATGGATTTTTAGCATTTTTAGTTAAAATGTTAAAGTAAAAAATTATCAACCTGACATTAGACCAAAAAAACTCATCTAAGAATTTTACTGGTTTGGGGACATCTGACTCTGGCCAGTCTGGAGTGACCGGAACAGGCCTCCTGGCCGCTACGTTTTCACCCGGAAAAATGGGGGGACGTGGACAAAGCACAGCCTCCCACACTGGGAGGCAGACGGCGCGAGGCGGGAAGCACAGGAGCCCCGTGGCTGCCCCAGCCCGCTCAGGAGGGAAAGGAGGCAGAGGCAGCGGCTCACCGCGCAGGCCCCACGGGGTCGTGCTCCCGGCCGAGGGCACACGCGTGTGAAGGAACTGCCGCAGTGGCGGGCAGAGCCCCCCCCCCCCCCGGAGCTCGCGCGGGGCGGGCTGGTTGTGTTTTCAGCAGGCAGAGGGCGGGGGACCTTATAAAACTCGGTGTCGGTGGAATCTGAGAAGAGTGTTCTCCGAGTTATGGCGGTGAGTCCGCTTTCGCCCCGAGTCTGCTCTGGACCCACCCTCGCAGCATTTAAAAACAAACCTCAGGAGGATATGACTGATTCCAAATAACCGGACTGCACACCAGAGTAAAACCCAGCACTGTTTAAAGGAGCACAGCCAAAGCCAGAGAGCTACAGGGGCGATGTCTGGCACCCAGTCAACGGTGACCATGCGTGGGAAAAAAAAAGAAAATTAAGACTCATAATCGGGGAAAATGAATCAACAGAAGGAGACCCAGAAGCGGCCGAGATGATGGAATTAGCGGACAGGGATGCTAATCCGGCTATTGGAAATATGCTCCACATGTTCAGGAAGGAAGAGGACGACCTAATGAGAAGAGAAATGAAAAATATTAAAAAGTTACAAATGGAACCCTACGAGATGAAAATTTAATATTCGAAATGAAAAATGTGCTGGATGGGACTCACAGCAAACACCGTGGAATTAAGGATCAGTGAGTTTGAAGCTTTAAAAATGACTCAGAGCAAACCAGAGAAAAAAGACTGAAAAACAAAATAACAGATGCCCGCTGCCCTGTGGGGTAATGTCCTGGAGCCCATGTGTGGCTGGAGCTCTGGAAAGAGGAGAGAAGCAGGGACAGAGAATGTTTTCAAAAAATAATGGCCAGAAGTTTTCTGCATTTGCTGGAAACCATAAACCCACAGATCCAATGAGCAAAATGAACCCCACGTAGGATAAACACCGAGAAAGCACGTGGCGGCACATCGTCAGCAAACTGCTGGAACCCGGCGATAAAGCAGAAACCGGCAGAGGCCGCTGACGAGAACGACACCGCGGAGACGGAGCAGAGACGCGGGACCTCAGACCTCCTGCCGGGAACCAGGCCTCCAGGGAAACGATGGGGGAGCGCGTCTCCAACGTGCTCCGGGGGGGAAACTGTCAACCATGATCCCATTGCCCTGTAAGAATGTGGCTCAAAATTGGAGACAAAGTCAAGACTGTTCAGAGAAGCCAAACCTGACAGAAGTCACTGTCCGTGAATCCGCCCCGTAAGACCCAGGAGAGGGATCCGCCCGCAGGAGAGTGGCCCCGGATGGAGACAGTGCCACCCGCGTAATCACACAGGTGATCAGAAAGTGTAGTTTTCTCATTTTTCTGTCTCTGGAAGTGATAACGGGCTGTGCAAAGCAAAAGTAACATCAGTGCATTTGGGGGTTTGTATTATATGTGGAATAGGATCCCGGAGTAGGATCCCTGGTGATAGCAGTCCGAGGGGCGGGAGGGGACACGGGAGCGCGCTGCTCGCACCCCCTGAGTGACAAGGGGTGACAGACGAGGGGGCACCCCGTGAGGAGCCTCACACGGACACTGCAGCCTCTAGGACACCCCCTACAAGTAAATCATTACGGTGTAGCCGCTAAGCCCATGGTGTGGACAAAGGAGAATCCTTAAAATAAGTCCCTCAAGGGGCTCCTGGGTGGTTCTGGCGTCCGGTTTCAGCTCAGGTCATGATCTCCCAGTCTGTGGGTTCAAGCCCCGCTGCAGGCTCTGTGCTGACAGCTCGGAGCCTGGAGCTGCCTCAGATTCTGTGTCTCCCTCTCTCTCTGCCCCTCCCCTGCTCACTCTGTCTCTCTCTCTCAAAAATAAAATAAAGACATAAAAAAATTAAAAAACAAGTCCGTCAATTAACCCACAAGAAGCCATGACAGTGGGAGCAAGAAAACGAGGCACAGACAGGAGAAGAGACGACCCGGATGGATTTAAACCCGCGCTCAGCGATAATTACATGAGTGTGAACCGCCTCACCCTCAGAGCTGCCGCAGACCCCGCGGTGGGACAACGTGGGGACCCCCCGGGAAGCGTGGCCGGCACGCCGTGCGGCTTCGTTAGGAAGGCACCTGTCGGTTGAAAGTGGGTGGTTGGAAAAGAGAAACCATCTAAGCCAAGGGGCCCGAGCCTGGAGGGGCCGTGTCCGTGCCAGGGTGGACCAAGGAACGTTTCCAGAGATAAAGAAGTCGATTTTCAGGACAAAGGGGTCCGTTTGCCTAGAAGACACGAATTATAAACGTGTGCGTCTTTAACAACAGCTGCAAACATGTGAAGCAAACCCCGACAGCGTTGTGGGCAGGAAGGGAGAAAAGCGCGTTTGTAGCGGAGGCCACGCAGGGTCGTAGCCGGAGGCGTCGGGAGGCACGGGGAGCAGGCGGGTGCAGCGGTGGGGCCGCGCACGCCTGACGGCAGGGGTGCAGGCACCCGCACGGCCGGCCCTGTCATTCCTGGGAAGACGTTCCTCTTTCCCTGCAGGAGCCTCCCCCTGCCTTTCAGGGTCCTCCACGGGGTCGGGCGGGCCCCCCAGGCTCCTCCCCCTTTCGAAGAGCCAGCTGATTGGGGCCTTGATCACATCTGCAGGTCCCCGGCCGGGAGCGCCTGGACGCGCGTCTGTGCACCCCGGGGGGCGTAGCCCAGCAGCTAGAGAACAAGTGGACAGAAAATCGGTGATGACACAGAAGACTCACAAACCGTTCCCAATTAGCTGTACCCAGTTGGCATCTCTAGAACATTCCAGCCCACGGCAGAGCGCACGTGGAACGTACATCCAGACGGACCGTACTCTGGACCATAAAACAGATCCCAACAAACTGAAGATTCAAAGCAGACAAACCATGTTTTCCAACCACAGGGGGGTCATCTCACAGCCGTCGGTTCTCCAAGACCAGGTCGCTAGGAAGAGAGGCGGCTCGGGTCTGAACACGGACTTCCTCTCCACTTCCGGGGCCCCACGCTGCCTGCCCGGCTCCGGCGAGCGCGCAGGCCTGCACCCCGGGGACGGGACCCGGCTGGCGCGGGGTGGCAGTTACGTCTTGTAAAAGGCTCCGAGTTGCTGGTGACCGTGTTCCTGGCGCCAGGCCGCACACACGCTCGTCCGGCTCCGACTCCCGCGCGTCCCCAGAGCAGCCTCACAGGCTCCGCCCCAGGTGCGCTGTCTTGGCGGACGCCCGGCGTGGACCGACGCTGCGGGAGTCTCTCTGGAGGACCCAGAGAGGCAGTGGGGACAAGGTGACGGACTGGAGCTGGCTGGGACCTGAGGTTCAGAGGCGCCCCCAGGCATGGCCCGAGTCGTCTCCAGCAGACGGGCGGGGAGGTGGCGGCCGCCCAGGCCAGCGTGGAAGGCTCGTGCGCCAACCCCTCCCCTGTGAAATAACAGGAGGACCCGCTCCAAGATGGCTTGACCTCGGAGCTCTGGCTGTGGAAATGTTAACGTGAGGACTCCTTCCCCGTTATCCCTGAGTCCGTCCCTTGGCAGGCCCCGGGGCTGCCTGTGGTAGGTAGCTCTGGGCCCCGTCCACGCAAACACAGTTCCGTCGTCTCCCAAAACCCAAATGACCAGCACATCATCTCGCTTACTCATCTGCTTTTCTAGCAAGTTTGGGTAAAAAAGTGGCTTTGAAAAAAAAAAAAAAGAGACAATTAAATCCAAACCAGATGTTGCATGAAACACACATGTGAACCCTAGATGACGAAGCGATGGCTTCTCGTGCCCGGAAGGCTGCGGCGGGACGGGGGCACGGCCCGTTCACACGCGGCCCACTGCGCCGAGGCCCGGGTGCCAGGTCGGTGCGAGCTGCCCCCGGGCCACAGAAATCCCGGAGCGAAGGCGAGGGCTCCGCTGTACTATCTGCTGATTGGCAGGTGATAATGCTTTATTGGAGCACAGACATTTCCGGAGTAATTTATCCCTTCACTCATCTGGTTGGAAAGGGGAGCGCTGGGGAGAGGGGGCGTGGGGGCGGCTTAAGGGGGGCTAAGTTGAACTCGTTTGCCAAACTACACACACCGTGTGCCCAACTTCATAGCTACAATGAAATGCTGAATTAATCACCACGAATTAAGACACTGTTTACTGAGGGATGGAGGGGTCCATCGCTTAGTAACTGTGGGGTTTTCTGCGTCCCTCCTGGCCTCCCCTCCCAGCCCCCGCTGCCCGCTGGCAAGCCAGTGTGTTTTTCTTGCCACATGAGTCTGTTGGAATCGGGACTCGGGTTCTGCTGGGAGCAGCGCGTCCTGCGGTTACCCAGAGCAGGGATGGGGTGTCAGTTCCCCATCGCGGCGCAGCCGCGGGGACGCCCCAGGGAACCCCGCTCCTCCGGCGGACAGCCCCTGCGTGGGGCCTGGGGGCCTGTCTGCGCTGCACGGGGTTCCGTCCAAGTGGGCTACAGCCTGGTGAGCTCCTGACCGAGGTGGCCCCGACTTCTGAAAGCCCCCTCCCTGGCCTGTCATGGGCCCACGGATTCCACGGTGCATCTGATCTCTTGGGGGGCTTTGTGACTTTCCCATCTTCGTTCTAGTGACCAAACCCCTGAGGCCGCCCACCGCACACCCGGCGCCGCGAGGGGCAGAGCTGAAGGGAGGGGGGCCCTGCCCACACGGGGGCGCAGGCGGGAAGGTTTCGGGGGGCCCTGGTAGGGGCTCTGGGCATGGTGGGGTGGGGAGCAGAGCACTGCAGGATGGGGGCCCCCGAGGGGCTGGGATATGGGGGCTGTGTCCCGTGGACACCAACCCAGGCGACTGGCTGTCCCTCGCCGACCTGGCGCCGACGGCCCTCAGTTTGCCGCCCGAGCGCGGAGCCTGAGGCCAGCTTCTGTCGGCGTTGCTGCGCCGGAACAGCGAGAACATAGTTTGTGAATCAGATGTTCACTGCCTGACGTATTTTGTGTAGACTTGGGCTTTGCACACGTGAGGCTTGTGCGCGGAGGGGCGGGGGAGGGTGGGCGTGGCCGCGGCTGGGGGAGACCCGTGATCTGTGCTTGCAGGTTTCTGCAGAACAGTGGTTGGGGTGGGGGGGGGGGCGGCGGGGCGGGTTCCTGCACCAGCGCAGCACCAGCTGGGACCTCCCTGGAAATGCAGGTTCTCAGGCCCCACCCCAGACCTGCCAAATCAGAAATAAGGAGAGAGAGAGATTGTAAGGTTGGGTAAGAAAGCGAAGCCCAACTGTATGCTATTAAAAAAAAAATTCACCCCACTTTCATTTAGAAATATAGGTGGATTGAAAGTAAGAGGACAGAAAACTTAGAGCCTGAAGACGCAGCGCCCAGAGCAGACGTGCGACAGGGGGGATGGGCAGTCTGTGCCGGAAGTGTCCCTCTGCAGGGAGACGTGTCAGCTGTGAGTGTGCCTGTCCCCCGCCTGGGGCCAGACATGAGTCCCAGGGGGCTCCTGTCCACTCGCTGTCGTGAGGGGGACGCAGGCAGCCCGTGGGCATGGGGAGCAGGGTCCCGGCACAGCACCGTCCACGCGGACCTGACAGACACCCATGGGACCGTCTTCCCCAAATCAGCAGAATGTGCATTTTTTGCAAGCGGACACGGAGCAGGCACCAACAGACCACGTTCTGGGCCGTGAAACAAATCTCAGCGAATTTCAAAGAAATGAAATTCTGCGGCACATGTGACGCGGCCACAGCAGAGTCACAGTAGAAATCCGGAGCCCCCCACCCCCACACGGTCCAGGACCCCGCCTCCCACGGTAACAGGTGCAGCGGGGCCGGAAGCCGTGAGACGCCACAGGTGGACGAGGGCACGGTGACCGGCCCGCAGAGAGGGGACGCCCGGCAGGGAGGGTCTGAGTGGAGGCCTCGGTGGTTTGCAGCAGGGGGCGGGGACAGACGCTGCAAGTCGGGGTGTCTGCGCCCCACCCCGTGCGGACAGCTGGCCGGCACCCGCGGGGGTCACCGTCCTTCCCATCCACGGCAGGGAGAGCCCACGTCGCTGCTCCCCATCCTGGGCTCCCCGGGCCCCTCTGGGGGGCTCGGAGGCCCCGTGGGACGCGGGTCAGGGCCGCTGATCAGCAGCCAATGGAAACCCCTCTGGGAAGTGGATGGGGCCAGAAAAGTGGGCGGAGCCCGCTGTTTAACGTATTATTTCTGCCATTTCCCCGAAGATGCAGCCAAGGAGAAAGCTATTTTAGAAGAGACTGGAAAGAAAACGGCCATTTGTCTTGGCCGCGTGGTCTGTTTCCTCTGCTTCTGGCGTCGGGTCTGTGCTCTCCTCGCGGCGGAGCGGCCGCGCCGGCCTGGTCCTCCCGGCCCGGTCCTCCCGCCCCGATCCTCCCATCCCCGGGCGTGGGCGGTGACCAGGCTGCGTCCCCGGGCCGTCCCGCCATGAGGACCCGGCCTCCACACCCTGGTCGGGCCTGTTTCGGGGACACGGCCTCTCAGGGCCCGTGGGTCCTGCCTGGCTCAGGCGGGTGCGTGCTGAGACACACGCGCGTGCACAGATGCGTTTGTGCACACAGGTGCACGTGCACACGCGGTACCGGCCTCGGGGGAAGTGAGGAATGTCCTTGCTCTCAGAGTAGACCTCACGCACCAGCAGTGGGTCGTTGTGTTCCTTACACGAGTCCACGTTCCAGGCGTGCAGGCGGGCTCAGTGACCTTCCCTCGGGGAGGAGCTCCGGACCCCAGATCTCAACCCTCAGCGCCTTTTTCCGGCGGGGTTTGTCAGAGGGTCTAGATCGGGTCCTGCCTAGGGGTAGCCACGGTTGGCCCTTTTTCCCCCCTTTCCTTATAAATCGGCCAGCAACGGGGGAGGGTCCACTTAGCCAGAAACCTCTGGAAGCGAGGCTGCTCCGCCAAGCCTGTCGGGCGGGGGGGGGGGCGACTGGAGGCTGGGAAGGCCCTGCTCCCGCTCCAGGATGGGCTCCGCGGAAGGGGAGGCAGACCTGTCGCTGGAGTGTTTGTGGCGTGGGGTCCTCACGCGACGTTCAGCCCCTTCTCCCAGAGACCAGCTGGGGTGAGGAGTCGGAAGACCTCCCTAAAGGTAAGGGCGAGCCGCCGTGCCCCAGAAGGCCGCGGGGACCCCACTTCTCACAGAAGATGGCTCAGCCCGCGAGGCTCCGGCTACAGCCCAGCTGCCTGTGCTCAGGCCTCTTTGTGTCGGAAAAACGTAGGCAAAGTGAACTAAGCAGACAGGGCTCCAGGTCCAGGGCTCCGCCTGGGCTGGGGGTGCAGCCTGTGATTGGCTCGGGGTGAGTCCCAGACCGGCCGCTACAAGACCGCCCCTCGGGGCCCTGGAGTCTGGACACTGAGCGCAGCCTCCCGGGGTGGGGTGGGTGGGTGGGGTGTGGAGGTTCCCCCGCCAGAGGCAGGAGCCTGCGGGGGGTCAGGCCTGCAGGTCCTGGGATGTGATCAAGGGGAGGGCCAGCTCCCCTGGCTCGTGAGCCCCGAGACAATGGAGGCGGGCGGATGCCCAGGCGGGCCTGTCCGGGACGGGCCCACAAAGCGGGATGCCTCGGGTCTTGTCGGGGTCCCTGGAGGCCCAGCAGCGCCCTTCGTGCCCGCGCCCTCGGGGACGCTCAGCCTGCCCTGGACGATGGCTGCCGTCTCGTGCTAACCTGGAGCGCGCACGTCCTGCGCGCAGCCGCGCTCTCTCTGCTCGGGACGCAGGTTGTGCCGGATGCGGGCAGCAAAATCCCCGCGTCTCCCAGGCGTGGCCTCGCAGTGTCCGTCACTAGAACAGCGCCGGGCGACGCCGACGAAAATAACACGGGACCGGCCGCCTCGCTCCCGCTGCTTCCTGTGGATTCTCCCCACCAAGGAACCAACAGCACTGTCCCCCCTGCCCCGTTTATTTAGGGGATTTTGGACTCAGAGAAGTCTCTGTAAATTGAATGTCAGAAATGCTGAGAGAATCCCAAATGTGGTTTATAGAAACAGCCTGAAGTAGTCCAACTCCATGCCAGACGGCCTGCAGCTTCTTACATCTGTGGAATCAAAACCAGACAGATGCTGTATGAGAATGCAGGGCCCAGTGCTGTGTTTTTCCCATGGCGAATATAATCGGCCCCAACTTTTTTCAGTTTCTCTGTATGTTTATCTTGGAGGGTCTAGAGTCCCGTGATGGATCCTTCCTTCTCCTCCGGAGCCACTGCCCAGCCCCTTCCCCGGCGGGGTCCAGGGAGGAGCCTGGCGGGCCCACGGGGATCACGGCATCCCCCCTGCACCCGGCCCTGGCTGCTGCTCTCACAAAGGCCCCCCGCTCCCCCTCCTCCCCTCCGTGACCTGGCCCACCGGGGAGTCGGGTCTGGCCCCGGGCGGACTCCTGCTCCCTGCTTCTGAGCAAACCCTGCTGCTCGCCCTGCCCCGGGGGCTCCCACTCTTCCCCCCCACCAAGTCACCCCCTCCCCTCATCTCCCATGACACGGTGCGCGGGTGGCCGTCTGTTGTCCGTCTAGCGTGGACCCGGAACATCACAGCTGTCATCCTGAGGACCGGCTACGGGGGACGCCTGGGCTGCCGTGTTGGGAAGGGCTCCGAGGCTCCGTGTGACTCAGCAGGACAGGACATTCTTGCTTAGTGATGTCACCGTGTGCAAGGGAGGAGGACATAGACCAGACCCCATGATGCTCAGACTCGCTAGAGCGCGGATCTGCAGGAGGGCCCATTAGGCCCAGACTGGGGGGCCCGCTCCCCGAGCTGCTGCTTCCGGAGCGCCGGCTGGGGCCCCAGGTCATCCGCGCCGGTGGTCCTCAGCTGGGGCACCGGCGCTGGTCCCAGGCCAGCAGCCTCAGCACCCCCGGGGCCCATTAGAAAGGCAGACCCTCCCCTGCTCGGACCTCCTGCCTGAGAGTCAGATTTTGGAAGCCCCCTGGGGGGCCTTCTGTGCGCATCGAAGTTGGGGAACATCGGCTTCGACCCTGAGCCCCTGGCAGGGGTCGCGCCCCGTCCGTCCTCTGCACACGGCGGCCCCTCACCCACGCGTGGGGACTGAGCACTCGGGAAGCCACACGTCCCCCCGACTTCCCCTTCGTTCCCAAATTGTGGGTGAAGTGTCCCCGCTGCGGGGGAGGCGCTCCGTCAGACCCTGGGAGGGCACGGCTCGTGGCCGCCCCTCCAGGCGCCCCGGAGGCCGCAGGACACGCAGACCTGTCCTGGGACTTCCCGGGGGCGGCACGGCCGCTGCCGCTTCTGAGGACGACAAAGACCTGAATGCGCTTCTCCAAGGAGCACCAGACGGAAGAGCCGGAAACATAAACCTGGCCCCGCGTGGGGGCCCGGAGCCAGCAGCCGGGGGCACAGAGGCCTCGGCGCCTTGGTGGTTCATTCCGGGAGGGTCTCCCGTGGCCACACCCGGTGGCTGTCAGGGAGGGGTGGTGGCACCGGCGGCCCCGCTGCCTGCACGGCGCTGGGAACCCCTCTCTGGAAAACACTGGGTGTGTTTATCTACACAGTGTGCGCTGACTGTGCTCCTCCTGTATACGGGGCCCTGGGCGGGGCTCGGGGGCGTCCTGTGACAGAAGGGACTGCTCCCTGCGCTATGTGTCGCTGTGGAAAGAGCCACGGGAACATCAGCCAACCAGGAGGGGACGTTCCAGACCTGCACCGGCCGCTCACCCCCCTCCGACTCTTCGTGCTGGGAAAGCGGTTCTCGAGGCGCTGGGCTGTGGGCTGTGGAGCTGCGGGCGGGCGGGTCCAGGGCCGTGTGAATAGTTAATCTGGATAAGCCCAGCCCAAGCCTTCCCCGTCTTCTGGGCGGATTTTCGTTTGTTCTGGGACATTTTGAGCTTCACAGACTCCAGAACAGGAAAGACCTTTGAAGGTTGACTTCCAAGCGACATTTTCTACAGAAGGAAGGAGGAGCCCGTGAGCACCTGCTGACTAGCGGCCGAGCCAGGCCCAGTACCTTCCGTTGTCCCTCCACGGTCCCTGCGCGCCTGGCCCCACCCCTTCACCACATGGCTTGTGACGTTAGCAGGGGCTCCTGCTTGCTGGACGAGGGAAGGTGGAAAGGAGGGGGAGCAGGCGCTGAGCCAGAGAAGTGAACTGGGGTGAGATCACACCGCGTAATGCACTTCTGAGATTCGTTCTTGGCCGAAGGGCAATAGGGAGCCATTGAAGACTCTAGGCTGGGAGCAGCACATGCAAAACTGTGTGTTAGGAGCACCCCTGTCAGATTTGGTGGGGCTGCGCTGGGGGCTGAGGCCAGGCAGGTGCAGGGCCTGGGAGAGGGCTGCCATGGGCCTGACCCGAGGAGGCGTGCGTATAAGTGCGTACACGGAATTATTGCCGCTTGCTGCGAAGTCACACTTTTGGTTGACCCAGTTGTACTGTTTGCTTCTTGTTGCCTCCGTAACAAAGGACCACAAACTGGGCGGAAGTTTATCCTCTCATAGCCTGAACGCCAGAGGCCCAAAGTCAAGGTGCGGGCAGGACAGTGCCTTGAAGCCCTGAGGGGAGGGTCCGCCCTGCCTCCCCCAGCTCCTGGTGGCCGCCAGCATCTCTTGGCCGGTGGCCGCGTCCCTCCAGTGTCCCCCTCCATCCCACAAGCACATTTGTGATCACAGCGAGGGTCCGCCCCGCCTCCAGGTGATCTCAGTGCCCGGCCTTGCTGGGCAGAGCCGGGGCCACGTCGCAGCGCCTCTGGGTGCAGGTCGGGACGGGGGTCTCTGGGGCTGCACGCATGCACTGACACCCTGCGTCCGCGGCTGGCTCACCGGCGGTTGGCAGCGGCTTCTGCGGTTGATGACCTCACCAGGACCTGCGCCCGGGGAGCGCGTCGGTGTCCAGGACCTCTGATCCTCCCGGTAGCCCGGTGCGGGGTCAGGCAGCCACACCCCTGCGCAGCCAGAGGCACCACCACGCTGTGCTGTGTGTGGCGTGAGGGGCAGTGAGGGCCGCGGGGAGGCAGGGCAGTGGGGAGGCAGCTGCAGAGGGGAGGCTGGCAGAGAATTTCGGCAGGCGGACCGTTTGGGCCTCGGGCACGAGTGGAAACGCTGCCGGGGCGGCGGCCGCGGACCAGAGGACACGTGCGGCCGAGCGTTTCCAGCCCCACTTCCTTCTCGAGAGGGCCCTGAGCTCACAGCAGCAGCACGGCCTCTGGAAGCTTCCGGCCCGAGCCCCAGCGGCCTGAGCTGCCTCCTCAGCAGTCTCCAGCCAGGCCCCAGCACCGCCCCCCCCCCCCCCCACCGCGGGCCTGACTTGGCCTCTGGCCCTGGACCGGCCCCTGACACCTGGTGACGGACGTTCCCACGGGCCGGGCCCGGTGACTGTTCTTGGAGCCGGTCCGATCCACCGGACCCGAGGAGGGGTAGGGGAGGGCAGCGGGGGAGCCGGCACCAGCGGTGGGGGTGTGTGGGGGCGCCCAGCAGGGCCGGTGCCACCCTGACCAGCGTGCGGGCGTCAGGAGGCAAGGTCTGGCCCTGCGTCCTCGGGGGTCCACTTGCAAACAGCCGCGGCGGCGGCGGCTCCGGCGGCCACCCCGACGTGCGTGGGACAAAGCCTCAAGTTTCACACAAAATGAACGCGTACCGTTACACACGTCCTGCCGTGAGCGTGGTTTTCCGGGGACGCTCGGGCTCCGCTGGAGGAAGGCCCACCGTGTGCGTCCCCAGGACCCCGGGCCGTGGGGTGTGAGCCTCGGGTCCTGCTGAGGGAAGGCGGGGGGCAGGGGTGGCCGCTGAGCACCTGCTGCATAGGAGGCGCTGTGCCGCCCGGCGGAATCTCGCTTGATCCTCAGCGACCGCGAGAGGAGGGCGTCGCCGCCCCCACGCCCGCGCGAGGGAAGAGGCGCAGGCACGGACCGGGATTCGAGCCCGGGCACCCGTGGGTGCGTGTCAGCGCCTCTTTTCAGTCCAGACACTTCCGTGTCCTCTTGCACCGCCGGGTGAGGACACCACCACCTTCCAGACAACCTCCGGGATGCCGTCCCTGCCCGGCAATGGGAGCCAAGCGGGGCTCCGGTGCCTCTCCGGCCCTCGGGGGCAGAGGGCTCAGGGGGACTTAGCGCAGACGTGGCGTTTAAGGGGTTCTCTTGGGGAGTGGGGTCCGATCCTGGGAGGGGCTCTGGGAGCGGGAGCAGGGCACGCTGTCTGTGGATCGTCTGGGCCCTCAGTCACGCCATGCCCGGGGTCAAGGCCCCATCGGAGGCAGGGAGGCCCCCGCCCTCCCACCCACCCTGGTTTGCTGCCGCGGCCCCATTCCGGGGGAGGGGCCGCAGGAGCCCTGCAGCTGCGGGCTGGGCGCCGGCTCTGCACATCCCAGACGGCGACCCCAGCTCGGCCCACGGCCGGTGAGCTCACAGGGGCGCAGACGGTGTGCCCACAGCCTTCCGGAACGTCCCGCGTCTCTGCAGGCCGCTGCTCCCCGAGCCGAGCCCACTGAGTCGTGGTCCGTGGGGTGACGCCCTCTTGCCTCGCTCCACTGTCTTCCCCAGAGACCCCTTCCCTCCCCTCTCCCGAGCGCCGGCCACGGCGGGGCCAGCTCCCCAGCGGCTCCGACGGCTCTCCTCGTGTGCTCCCTCCACCCCAGCCCTGAGAGGCTCCCCTCATTCTCGCCCCACAGGTGACACCCCCGCCGGTGTCGGTCCCAGAGCCCCCCGGCCCCCCGGCTGCTTCCGTCCCCGAGCCAGAGCCTGCGCCTGGCCCGGCGGCAGCACGAGGCCCCGGAGACGGAGACAGGATGGTTCCCGTTCTCACCACCAGGCAGGGGCGTGTTGTCACTGAGACCGGGCATGGCCGCAAGCACGGCCCCGCCCCGCCCTCCCCTCCCCTCCCCTCCCCCGCCCCGCCCTGCCCTGCCCTCCCGCCTTGGGCAGGGGTGCGCTGGCAGGTCGCTCTGGCTTGTGAAATCAGCTACTTTGGCCCCAGCACCCCCGCGGTGTCCCGCTCATCCTCCATCGTGTCCGGGCCTGCGGGCCCAGCCCAGCGTGCTGCTGGTGCGCCTCTGCCCGGATCGAGAGCCTCTGAGGACGGCTGAGTCGTGTGTCCCAGGGCCCAGGAGGTGGTGTGGCGCTGCTGCGGGGCAGCGGTCGGGCCACCACGGCTGGTGGCCCTGCTCAGGGTGTGGAGACACACTCGTGAGAGCAAGCGTGTCAGCTGCTGGAAAGTACTTTGCATGGATGGGTGGCAGTGAGCGAGTCCCCGGTCCAGCTACCGAAAGGGCCCTTGCTGTCCCTGGGTCTTTCTCTCTACCTAACTCAATGCCCCTGAGGGCCCCTGTCCTCATCTCCCTGAGGGCCCCTGTCTTATCTCCCTGAGGGCCCCTGTCCTCATCTCCCTGAGGGCTCCTGTGCTGATCGCTATCTGAAGGAGCCTCAGGACCACAGCTGCCCTGGTGTGGAAGCCAAAGGAAGAGCTGCAGACCACAGGGTGGGTCCCTTCCTGACCACAGGGGAGGAGGCCAGAGGAGAAAGAAATGGGAGCCCTGCAGAGCCCCGGCCCCACCTCCCTGCACCTACCCTGCACGCCCAGTGTCGCAGCCCGCCGCGACAATCTGAAAAGAGACCCGAGGCAAGGGAATGAGGAAGAAAGAGGAGACAGAAAGTCAGGGGACGGGAGGGACACTCAGAGCCATTGCACCAAAAGTGTCAATCTTTATTAGCAGCTTGTAGCTTTTATACAATAACCACAGGAGCTACTGTCGACTAAGCAAAGCATAAAAATAAGCCAAGTTCCTTATTTTCCAGACTGTCCCCCTTGTGACCCTGCTTGCTAAAGCATACTTCCCTATGACTTCACGGAAGGGTGAGACCTCTCAAGGCACAAGGAGGAGGAATTGTGGTAGACCCCCACTTTCAAAGGTCAGGGGCTGACCGGACCTTAGCATCTAACCACATCAGGGGCACGTGTGCAGGGCGCAGGGCAGAGTCCCGGGAGCTGTGGCTCTGCTTGTGGGAGGCGCTTCCCCTTGGCGAGAAGGGGAACTTCCCTCTGAGGAGCTAGAGCTCGACCGGTCACTCTGCCTGTGCTGCCGCTTCCCACAGCCCAGCCCCTCCCTGCACCCCTTGAACACCCATGCACCTCCCTGCCCCTCCCTACAACCCGCCTGTAACTCCGTGACCTGGGTAACGTGTGAGTGGAATGTGCTTTCGGAGGAGCATGATTTTTGCAACGCGCACAAACCAAACCTCCCACCTTAGAAAAGCACAAGCCGAGGGGGTGAGGGTCTTGTGCAGCGTTTGGACCAGGACCGTGCCACTAGAGACAGCCGGTCTGGGGGCCCCGGGTAGTGGTTTTGAAAATCTATGATTCTGGGGCGTCTGGGGGGCTCCGTCAGTTAAGCCCGACTTCGGCTCAGGTCGTGATCTCGTGGTTCGTGGGTTTGGGCCCCGCGTCAGGCTCTGTGCTGACAGCTCGGAGCCTGGAGCTGCTTCAGATTCTGTGTCTCCCTCTCTCTCTGCCCCTCCCCTGCTCATGCTGTCTCTCTCTCAAAAATAAATAAAACATTAAAAAAAATTTTTTAAACATCCACAATTCGGCTTTCACTGATGGTTTGAAACGAGGCTGCTGAGGCCTAGGATTTCTGGGGAAGCAAGAGGGCTTTGGAGGCTGCCGCTGTCCGCCCCGCCCCACCCCGCCCGGGAAGGCCCGGCGTACGCGGTGATGGTGCTCGCCGACGGGATGGGCCCGTAGACCGTGGCACATGGAATTCCACTACAACGGGCAGTGTGAATGACCTGGGGTGGGGGACCCTGGGCTGTCACGGAGAACAGAGCAGAGACGTCGGGAGGAGGCCCCGTGGCTCTTTCTCTGGTTTCTGTACCCTGAGTTATCTAAACAGAAATCTTTCCCAGAAGAATCCGCAGTCCGTGTAAGCTGGTCGAGGCCATCCTCGGTGGGTCTGGGAAGACAGGACAGAGCTCCGGAGGGATCACGGAGGATGACGGATGGCCGCAGAGCCAGTCCCACGGTGCCTGGCTCGGGCAGCCGGGACTGTCCTCCCCGGAGGAGGCAGCCGCGCAGCTCGGACGTCCCCCACGCCACGTGTGGCTCCTGCTGCAGACGGGCTCGGACGCGCCTCTGTCTGCCCTGCTGCACCCTCACGCTTTCCGTCTGCAGGTGGGGCAAACTGAGGCCCAGAGGGGGCGATGGCGATGTGAAGGTACAATCGGGAGCTGTGTGTTCAAATCCAGCCTTGATTGTCCGGATGGCACTGAGCCGCGCCGGCCTGCCGGTGACAGCTGGGACCGGGGCAGGAGGGAGGCTGCTGGGGCAGGTCGGGCACTGGCCCCCGAGGGGGCAGCGCTCAAGATCCAGCGAGGGAGGCGCCCAGCCTGCGGCAGGCTCTCCCTGGGCCCGCCCACAGGGGCCTGAGCACCGGAGAAGGGGGCCCCGAGGAGTAATCACTGCAGGTCCCTGGGAGGACGCTAAGGGGACAGAAAACATCCGCAAGGGTGTCTCATCTTTGCCGTCCTCCGCGGTCCTCACGGTGTCCCTTCCCACTGTGACATCACCCCCCCTCGTGGGCAGGACAGCGGGTGCTCAGAGAGGACAGCCCGCTGCGCGAGGTGGCTGGGGAGAGCGGGGGGCTGTGCGTGGTCTGCTCCCCGGGACCACGTGGTGTCCGTGGCCGGTGTCCCCCTGCTCGTCCGGGGCAGCGAGCCTCGGACAGTCAGCTCGCTCTCGAGAATCTGGTCGCTCCTCGTCTGGGTCACGGTCCACCCAGGCCGTCCAGGGCAGGACCATCCCGCCCAGCTGGTCGTGATTTGTGTGTGGCCAACCATCCCCAGGGCCTCGTGGCGCCGCCCACTTGCCCTGACTTACTGGGCTTGGTCCGCACCGCAGTGACCGGGGTCTAGGCAGCTGGCCGTCCCCGCCCCAGAGTACTTGTAGGCAGAGCTGCCTTTCTTGGCTTCCACGGCGGAGCGCAAGTGTCGGAAGAACACGCGGGTGGGTGGGCGACGGGAGCAGCCCAGACCAGCCTTGGCCACAGGCTCCTGCCCCCTGGCGTACGGCGGGGAGGGGGCTCTCGGGGCCCTTGCCCTGCACACACCGGCGACACAGTCTCTGGGGTCACATGGGATTAAATGCTCAATGGAAAAGCAGGTGTGTTTCCCAAGGGCTTGGGAGCCAGAGTTTGGGGAGACATAACCCGGTTTGCAGTGTGGAGAAAGCCCTTGACATTGTGTCAGTTATGCACCACTGCGTAACAACCGTCCCCAGACCACAGCAGGTGAACGCAGTCCGCACTTACCACCTCCCGTTTCCCCGGGCCAGGGCCCCCGTAGCGGCTGGGCGGGGTGGTGCTGCCTGCGCGGTCTCTCAGCCGGGCTGTCGGGTTGGCCGCAGACATCTTGAGGCCTCCAGGGCCCTGGGGGTCCACCTCTATGCTGGTGCTTGGAGGCCTTGGTCACCAGCCACATGGACCCCCACCGGGCGAGCCATCCAGGGGGACGGGACGACCTCATCCCGTACGTCACGCAGCATCACATCCACGGCCTTCTGTGTGTCAGAGGCCAACCCCAAAGCCTGGCCCACACTGAGCAGAAGGGACTTGTCTTTACCGCTGAGAGGAGGGGCGGCCACGTTTGGGGGCGTGGCTTAAAAAGCCGGCCATCGTTACTCAGAAAGTACTCAGAGTTCGCGGTGCGGCAGGCAAGGAGGAAAATGATGGAAGTGTCCAGGGAGTCAGCGCTGTGGGGAGAGAGGGCAGGGCCAGCCGGGGAGCATCCGAGGGGCCCGGCGGGGGGTGAGGAGCTGCTGCAGCAGGGCCACCCCGTCCCCAGAGCCTCCTGCCCAGATGGAGGGGTTCCGCGCCCACAGCCCCACGTGGCTGCTGATCGCTCAAAATGTGTTCCCGGCAACCCCACAACTGAATGGTTGGTTTTATTTAATTCTAGCTCCTTCTGAATGAGTTCAGCAGCTTCCGGGACAAGCAGTGACCATGGGGGACAGTGCAGGTCAGAGAGCGGTGGCTGGGGGCACATGGCAGCAGCCAAAGGGGTGGGGAGTGGCTGGAGCCAGGAGCACCTCGAGGGCGGGGCCGGAGAGCAGCTGGATGGAGGGGACCAGCGGACGGGTGGCAGGTGCCCGGCCTCGGCCCTGCGGCCTCCGGTGTGAACTCTGGCCTCGGTCCTAGTGGGTCTGTCCCGGCCGACTAACACCGGCGACCACTGTGCGACGGCCACCAGCCCACGGGGCTCGGATTCAGCGAGCGGAGGCCGGTGGCCCCGTCGTTAGGGCGCTCCTCCCCCACATCGAGGAGCGTCGCTGCCTCCTAGTGTCCTTTTGGTGGCCTGCGTCGGCCCAGGTTCTGCCAGAGCCCCACGTGGGGGGACTCACCAGGATCCATGGGGGGCTGTGTCCTAATGCCCCAGCTCTGGTCCACACACACCCCCAAGATGCCCCCCAGCTTCCCACTCTGATCTGCAGAGGACACTGGGGTGTTGTCCAAGGACACCTGTCAGCCCCTGCGCACCTGCCAGTCACACGGACGGGGGCAGGGCGTCGGTGCGTCACAGCCCGGGCCCGTTGCCAAGTCCTGGGCACCTACCTCTGTGGGTTCAGAGAGCCCCCTCCCAGCCCCAGAGGCTGGGCGGCACCAGGGAGCTGCAGGTGAGCCCCAGCTTCCCAAGGAGGCTCGAGGGGTGCCAGCTTGGCTTGTGAGCTTGTCCCCACGGCTTCCCCGCCTCCGGGCATCCCGCAGCCCGAGGACTGAAGGGCCATGTGAGAGCAAACGGTGGACTTTGCCAGAGAAAGAGGAGACCTTTTAGTTATCAAAAGAGTGTTTTCAGCGGAAGACTGCAGCCGAGAGCAGGCGAGTGGCCCCTCGGTGCCCCGTCTCAGTGGGGAGCGCGCCAGCGGGCAGGCGGTGGCTGCGAGGGGCCGTCTCCGCCTCCGCGCCGACTGTCGTTAGGATAAGGGCTCCTTCGCCCCCGCCTCTCCCAGCGGGCGTTCCTTGGTGAGCGGCCCATCGTCCCGAGGAGCCGGCCGGCCCGGACCACCCACAGGCTCGCACGGCAAAGCAGGATCTCATTTCAGGGTTTCAGGGTTCCTGCTTCCACACGTGCATTTGTCCCGGGGAGCACGGACGGGGACGGTGGCCCCACGCGAGGTGCGGACGGAGGCACAGAGCACGCCCACGGCGTCTCGCAGACCCTCCGCTGCTCCCTCCGGGGGAGGCCAGGGGCCCCGAGCGGCCAGGCGGGGACAGCAGCGCTGGGGGGCCTCGCGGGGCACACATGCTGGTCCTCCACCAGCTGGCAAGCTGTCTAGCGCCCATCTCTGGGGGCAGGCTGGACCTGCGGCAAGGTTTCCGGGTGTTTCCGGTGCTGGAGGCCTGAGAACTTTCCCCCTGGGGGGGAGTCCGAGGTGGTGCCCCATGCGGCTCCCCGCACCCGCCTCCGGCCCCCACGTCACTCCTGCAACACCCCTCTCTCGATGCCCCCTCCTCCTTCCGTGCAGGGTCCTCGGGTCCCCGAGCGTCTGTCGGGGACAGCATGGGGGCTTGGAGATGCGCGAGGGGCCGCGGTGTGGGGTTCAGATGGGCCCGGGGTGGGCTCTGGGCACCGAGGCCCCTGTGGCTAACGTGCTCAGTGTCCCTTCACAGGCTCTGGGGAGGGTCCTTCCCCCACTTGCAGCTCCTGGGGTCTCCAGGGGTCCCCTGGCCGTGGCCACGTCCTCCGCCTCTGTCTTCACGTGGCCTCTCCTCTGTCTGTCTCTGTGTCCATCTGCCTTCTCCTGGGGACACCAGCCTCTGGGTGAGCGCCCACTGGAATGACCTCACCCTGACTTAACCACGTCCTCAAAGACCCTGTTTCAGAACGAGGCCCCGTTCCCAGGTGCTGGGGCTCAGGGCTTCCACGTGGACTCTGGGGGGCCCCCACCCCATGACAGGTGCAGATTCTGAAGGTAAGAGTTTCGTAGGAAGTCCATCATGAGCCCCGGGGAGGGGGTAGAAGTGACCAGAGCGCCGGCTCGGGGGTCCCTGGGAGCCTAGCGAAGTGTGTGCGTGGCTGGTGCCCGGCGCCGCCCTCGAAGCCCTCTGCCCGCTTGGTGACGCCCGGGCCCCTCCCTCCTCGTGGAAAACTGTAGGCACGTGGAGAGAAGATCCGCTCGGCCCCCGGTCCCGCGGGGTTTTCTCCACGGACAAGAGGAGGGGACGCCCCAGGAGAGGTGGGAAGCCTTGCCAGCCACACGGCATCGCCCTCCTGAGGGACAGGCGGGCGGCCCCCACGCAGCCGCGCCGCCTCTGCTCCCGTCCCCACAGGTTTAACTCGGCCTCTCGGAGGCTGGCGGCTAGAGAAGCGGCGGCTCCCGACACGGGGGCTGGCCTGGCAGCCCGGCTCCGGGCGTCTGGGAGGCTGGCGCGCTGCCTGCGTGCCCGCCCCGCGCGTGGGACGCGGAAAGCAGCCGCTCGGAGGCGTGGGCGAGGCAGCAGAGACCCACGCATGTGCCCGGAGCGCCCCGGCTCTCTGTTGCGAGGTGTCCCCCCGCCAGCACCCCAATTTCACCCCAGACTTTACTAGAAGCTCTTTGCTGCAAGAATCCGAGGGAGCTCATCATTTTTGGAAAATAAATGGTGAACGAGGGAAAGAATATCCGCATACACAACCTCAAACCGCCCGGAGAGGCTTCCCGGTAGCAAGTCCTGCTCCGGGAGGTTTGGGCGCCCCCCTCCCCCCCGGACAGGGGCGCCCAGCGCTTTCTGCAGCGGGAGGACGGCTCGTGCCCGGAAACTCCGTTCCCGGCGACTTCCCCACGTTGGCTATGTTGCCAAAGGGCCTTGTTTTTGAGGGTTGTGTCTGAATGCAAACGCCAGGAGCAGCCGCGGTCCCGGCCCTGACAGTGAGCGGAGCGGAGGGTCACGTCTCCTCCGCGGAAGCTGCCCCTTCCCTGGCAGGGGACTCGCCACAGCACGGGCTGTGAGCTGTCGGGGGAGCGCCGTCTCCGGAGACGTTTTCCGAGCGTCCTGAGGAAGAGTGATGTGGGTCAGGACACACGCAGGCCGGAAAAAATGAGGGATTTAACACGGATCTGGGAAGAAATCCTGAAAACCAAGGAAAGTCAGCAGGGACGCCTCGGGAATGTTCCGAGAAGGAGGGGGGGCTGTGGCCGAGGAGGGTTCCAGACGGTGGGAGGCCGCCAGGGATTCGGGGCGAAGGTGCGGCGCCCGGGGGCAGGTGCGGTGCAGGGTAGGGTGGGCAGGGCCTTGCCGAAGGCTCCAGGTCTCCAAGGAGGCCCCGGGCAGGGACCCCGAGCAGGATGCAGACGTCCCATGGACGCCAGGCCTGCCCCCTCGGCCGTGTGGGTCTGTGGCCCGCAGCGTGGTCTGTACCATGTTGAATGTGCGAGCGCAGCCCTGGGGGGAGCGTGGGAGCCGGCGCCTCCCTGATGGAGGGCTTCCGCTGGCCTTGCCCTGGGCTTCGGGGGGGCGGGGGGTGGGAGGTGCAGACATCTGCCGCCCAGGTAGGGGTGTGGGCGGGGTGGCGGGCTCCTCCATGTCCTGCCCCCTACTGAGCAGACGTGGGAGCAGATGAGGAAGGACAGGCAGCAGGTAGGGGTCCCCCCCAACTTCTCTCTTAATTTCACCTTGAAATTCTCAGGTGTGACTGTCCAGACAAGGGCAGTGCCCTCCGCACACACAGCTCAACTGCGGACATGGAAAGTTACACGCTCGCTGGGTCACCCCGTCCCCAGGCCTCACTCAGACTCTGCCCGGTGTCCCAGCAGGTCGCTGATGCCAGGGGCCCACGGGCAGGGGCAGGACTGCTGTCTGGGGGACGCCCCCCAGAGGCTGAGGTCCCGGCGAGCCCCTCCTCCGTGCGTCCTGTCTGGCGGTGCCTGAGGCCCCTCCCCCCCACCCCGATTAGGGTGCCGCCGGGTTCCTGCCCTGGGAAGTGGCTGCATATTGAAGGTCCTGGTGCTGCCGTAACAAAGGACCACGGCCTGGGCCACTGAAAACTGCAGGAGTCTCTCCCCCCCACCCCCAGCCCTGGAGGCTGGAGTCTGGAGGTGGGGCAGGGGCCCTGCTCCCTCTGGGGCTGCGGGGGACGGGGGGTTCTGGCCGGCTGGGTCCAGCTCCCGGGGCGCAGAGCATCCCTGGGCTGTGGCCCCGTCCTCCGGTCTCTGTCCCGGCTTCACGTGGCCTCTCCTCCCGCTGGGCCTCCTCCGCCTCGTAGGGAGGCCAGGGGGATGCAGGCAGGGCCCCGGGCCATCCTGGATACGCCCCTTGTCTCTTGATCACACCTGCAAAGGCTCCTTCTCAGGTTCCGGGCGTCGGGGCCCGCAGTCGTCGACCATGGAGACTAGAAGGGTTTCGTGGGGTGCTTTGGGGACATGCGTGTCCTTCAGCAAACCTCAGTACATGTCACCGTTGCTAAATGATGATTTTCCAATTCTGTCCTGTTTTTCTGAGGGTGTTAGCGTCCGGCTCTAAGGAAGAGGTTCCTTCTCCGTTTACGTGTTTGTGTCAGTGGGACTCAGGGTTTTTATCCCGCTTTACAGGCTAGAGCCCGTTACTTTTATTCTGTGTTTTGATGCTGAAGTTGTCCCAGATCTCTGGGTCCCTTTGATGCGGCCCATCCTTTGAGCTGTTCCTTACTTTCTCGTAAAGAAAGAGATTCCCAGCCCATCTCCCGCGGCCACGGCCCTGTCATCTGGCGTTTCCCCCGAGAGTCCTCTTCTCGGGGGCGAAGGGTCTCAGAAACCCGGCTCCGGGCTCCAGGAGGCCCTGCTGCTGCCGGCATGTGGCCTGCGTGAGGCCAGGACACCCCGGCGCCCCCGGCCCCTTCCCGGTGTGGCCCACACGCGTGTTCACACCCGCCGCTCCAATTCCAGCGCCTGACCCCAGACCCCGGGCCACTCCTGCCCCTTCCCGTCTCCACCGTCCTCGGACTTACTTGCTTGGTCCTGGAGCAAACAAGATGGTTTCAGAACCGCCCACCGCGCCCCCGAGGAAACCACATGTTACCCAGAGGGTACTGTCTCTTACGCTTCTTTTGTCTTTCACAAAAATGCTGTCCACACTTGAGTCGGGTGAGCCCTGCCCTCCCCACACGTTACTCTGAGTTACGCGCGGGCCCGTTGGCTCTGCGGTCCCGGGGAGCCGCCGCCCCGTCTTTCCCGTCCTCGAGTGTGTGACCTGCTGGCGACACGCGGGCAGCCTCGGACGGGCCCTGCCCCGCTTCCCGCTCGCCGTTCCTCCCCTCCTGCGGATGCCCCGTCTCGGGTTTCTGGTTGATTCCTCCCGAGATCCTCTTTGCAAAAATAATCATGCTCTGCTTCCTTGCCCCCCTCTGCGTTTTACCCAGAAGATGGATCCGATGGATAATCTTTTTGCACCTTTTTTCCCACTCGAGAGCGCGTCCTGGAGGTCACTCCGTACCTGCTCCGGAGGGTGTCCTTCTTCCCAGGGGTCTGCAGGCTCATGTCGCACCGAGTCCCCGTGTACGCGTGCTCGGGCTGCCGTCGGCGCGGCTGCGGACACGTCCTCGCAGGGAGCTCGCCGGAGCGCGGTGACGGACGCGTGGCTTGCTGGACGGGCCGCGTTCCCTGCGCGGGGACCAGGGGTTGTGTTCCTCCCGGCGAGCCCGGGAGGGTTGGCAGGGACGCATCTAAATCGCTGCAGCCTGAGAGGTGAGCCCTGATACCACAGGGCCGTTTGGATTTGCACTTCCGGTGTGAACGGCGTTGAACAACTCTATATGGATAGTGGCCGTTATAATATATTTTTGGTGAATTATATCTTCTTGTCTTTGCTCGCTTTTCTATTGGGTCTGCCCCCACCCCCAGCTCATTTTTCCTATAGAAAGATACTGTCCCTGTATTTTGGATGTATGTTATATATGTATTTCCCCAATTTGTCATTTGCCCTTTGAATTTCCTCGGGGCATGTTTTTTGAACCATGGAAATATTGCTCTTTTTAAAGTCTTATTATTTCTGTTGAGTTCTTGGCTCATAGAGATTATTTATTGAGACTTTATTTTTTTAGAGCACTTTAAGTTCCCCAGAAAACCAGAGGGGCCAGTACCAGATTCCCCGTATCCCCCCAGCCTCCCCCGCTGTCAGCACCCCCACCAGAGCGGCACCCCCGTTACAGGCGTGAGCCCACGGGGACTCGTGCTGATCACGCGCCGTCCACGGCCAGCTGAGGAGTCACACGTGGAGCCGTGCCTCCATGGGTTTGGACAGACGTACACCGAGTGTGCCCACCTTCGCAGCATCGCGCAGAGTACTTCCTCTGCGGTCAGTCTGTCTTCTTCTCCAGCCCCTGGCAGCCCCCGACCTTCTTACCATCCCCATAGCTGCGCCTCTTCCAAACGTCAGAGCTAGAATCCTACAGCAGGCAGCCTTTTCGACTGGCTTCTTGCACTTAGTAAGATGCATGTAACTTTCCTCCGTGCCTCTTCATGGCGTGACAGCCCATGTCTTTTGAGCGCTGAGCAGGACCCCATGGCCTGCATGGCCCACGGTTTATTTACCCAGCACCTACTGAAGGCACCTTGGTGGCTTCCAAGTTTTGACCGTTAGGAATAAAACTGCTAGAGACATCCCTGAGCGGGTTTTGTGAGGACGTAAGTTTCCTGTGCGCTTGGATAAATAACCAAGGGGGACGTTGCCGGATCTGCGGGCAAGAGTACGTTTTGCTGCGTAAGAAATCGCCCCGTCTTCCAAAGCGGCCGCCCCGTTTTGCCTTCATGAGAGCGCTCCTTGCTCCCGCACTCACCAGCCTCTGTGTGGTCAGCGTTGCGGATTCGGGCCGTTCGGGTGGGTGTGTGGTGTTTCCGCTGTTGTTTAGATTTGTGTCAACAGCGCACGGAGTGCCGCACCCTGGGCTGTGAGGCTAGCCGTGTCGTGCTGTCCCTCCCCTTCAGTACTGACTTGGCTTTTCCGGGTCTTTTGCGTCTCCATATCAACTTTAGAATCAGTTTGTCCATGTCCACAAAAGACCCTGCTGGGACATTGACTGGGACGACATTAAATCCATAGATCAAGTTGGAAAGAGCTGACATCTGGACAGAGCTGAGTCTTCCTATCCATGAACATGGAATATCTAATAATGTAACTATTATTTAGTTCTCTGTGTTCATCAGAGTTTTGTGGGTTTTCTCATGTGGATCTTGTACATATTTTGTTAGAGGGGCACCTGGCGGCTCGTTGGGTTAAACGTCCGACGTTGGCTCAGGTCGTGATCTCGCAGTTCATTGGTCTGAGCCTCACTTCAGGCTCCGTGCTGACAGCTCAGAGCCTAGAGCCCGATTCAGATTCTGGGTCTCCCTCTCTCTCTGACCCTCCCCTGCTCACGCTCTGTCTCTCTCTGTCTCTCTCTGTCTCTCTCTCTCTCTCAAAAATAAACATTAAACTTTTTTTTCCAAGAATTATACCTAAGTATTTTGTTTTGCGGTGCTAATGTAAATGGTATTTTTTAAATTTCAAATTCCACTTGTTCATTGCTGGAATAGAGGAAAGCAATCAACTCTTGTGTATTACCCTTGGATCTTGCAACCTTGCCGTAATCACTAATTAGTTCCAGGAGGGTTGTTGTTTTTTTTCCATCAGTTCTTTCAGATTGTTTCCATAGACAATCATGTTGTCTGTGAAGAGTTTTATTTCTTCCTTTCTAATCTGTGTACCTTTTCTTTCGTTTTCTTGTCTTATTGAATTAACCAGAACTTCCAGGATGATGTTGAAAAGGAATCTGTGCCCAGAGAGGACATCCTTGTACGTGATCTTAGTGGGAAAGTTTCTAGTATAATGTTAACTGTAGCTTTGGCAGACAGTCTTTATCGAGTCAAAAAAAATCCTTCTATTCTTACTTACCTGAGAGTTTTATCACGAATGGGTGTTGGGTTTTGAGAAATGTGTTTTCTGCTCTATTGATGTGACCCTGTGTTTTCTTTCTTAGCACACTGATGTGGCCGATGCTTTAATTGATTTCTAATTTCCAATCGGCCAAGCATGTCTCAGGTAAATCCACTTGCTCATGGTGTATAATTCTTTTATACATTGTTGGATTCAGTTCATTAATATTATATTGAGGATTTCTGAATCTGTGTTCATGAGGGATGATGGCAGTGCCTTTGGCTTTGGTTTCAGGGTAATGCTGGCCGCACAGAGTGACAGGAAGTGTTCCCTCTGAAAGAGATTGTAGAGGATAATTTTTTCCTTAAATATTTGGTAGAATTCACCAGGGGACCCCTCTGGGCTTGGTGCTTTCTGTTTTTTAAGGTTATTAATTATTAATTCATTTTTTTAAATAAATGAAACCTATTCAGATTGTCTCTTTCTTCTCCTGGGAATTCTGGCAGATTACGTCTTTCAAGGAACTGGACCATGGTTTCTGGGTCATCAAATTTGTAATCAGAGGGTTCTCCATAGTATTTCTGCCTTACGCTTTTAATTCCGTGGGATCTGCAGTGATTCATTTTTTTTTTAATATTCTTATGATTCATTTCTGAGACTAGTGATTCACACCTTCTCATCTCGGCTCAGTTAGCCCAAGGTCAGCGATGTTATTGATCTTTCCAGCTTTCACTTTGCTCGCTTTCTCTACTGACTCTCTGTTGTCCTTGTCATTGACTTCTGCTCTAATTCTTACCCTTTTTCCTGCTCGGTTCATATTTGATTTGCTCTTACTTTCTTCTAGTCTCCGAAGTTAGAAACTTAAGTTACTGATTTTAGCCCTTCTTTTTAGTAATATGTGTAGCCAGTGCTATAAACTTCCCTGTAGGCACTGCTTTTGATGCATTCCACAGATTTTCGTAAGTTGTCTTTTTATTTTCATTTAGTCCAAAATATTTTTAAATTTCTCTTGAGATTTCTCCTTTGACCCATTTGTTATGTAGACGTGCATTGTTTAATTTCCACGTATTTGGGGACTTTCAACTTATCTTTCTGTTACTGATTTTTGGTTTAATTTTCTTGTGGTTAGTAGTCTCTAAAAAATTAAATATTTCAAATGTAACTAATCCGCCACTTAGCTCTCGGACGCTGCGCTAATTCTTCTGGAGTGTACGGGGCTTTGAGGTGCGTCTGTCTTCGCTGGCAGCTCGGCGGCGGAACGGAGGAAGGCAGAGTCTGTGCACGGCGTTTTGGTCTCTCTCTCTGTGTTTGTGTTTCCCTGGATTTCCCCCATTACTTCCCGGCTCTGGGATCTGTAAACGTTGCCCGCTGACCTTCAGCTACAACACTGGCCGTCAGTGTGGTGCCGACCGCGTCTTGCCATCGGGCGCAAACCTCATCAGATGGGACTTGGCCAGCGTCACCCCTGCGTCCACGTGCGACGCACTTCCACCCGCTTCTCCGGGTGTCGTGTTCCCTCCGCTGTCTGGGGTCCGCGGCTCCTTGGGGAGAGTGGATCCTGCAGAGGCTCCTTCTCCGTCGCTGCGAAGCAGGATTTCATTGTCTTTGCCCAGCGCTTGGGGCTCGTCCAGTCCATTTATTTAGCCTCTGCAGGTTGCTTGATACTTTTGCCCAGAGGACCTGGGAATTTCTTCTCTATCTTTAATTTTAATGGCTTCCCGGAGGCACGCCAGGGCCGGGGCTCCGAGGGACGTTTTCCAAGCAGCCGGCGGATCTGGGCGCGAAGCTTCCGCCCCTCTGTCTCCGCAGCTGTGTGTGTGCCCCTCCTGCCTTCTCTTCCGGTCTCTTCCTCTGACACTTTCTGCTTTTCAACTTTATCTCCTTTCCACTCCCCGGGTCCAGTTTTCTTCTCTCCTTCAGTAGCATCATTACATTTTCACTCACATCGCTCTTGTGTGAGCACCTTTAGTGGGTCTTCACTTCATATGTGACTCTGTCTGTCTCCTTCCTTTCTTTCTTGAGTTCAGTCCATATTTACTTCATTTCCTCCTGGGTGTGTGTGTGTGCGTGTGTGTGTGATTTCTGTTCTTAGGTTTTGAATTTACCACTCAAAGTGATTGTCATACACTCAAATGCTTGTCTGAGAATATTTCATTTCCTTTGGAGTGTTCTGGAACTGTCTTCTGCTTTATTTTGATTCGAGGGGAGAGGAAGTTTTTCCGCCTGAAACGGTTTGATCCCCCTGCTCTGTTTCCTTTCTGTAACAGCTTTTGGTGTTTTTTTCTTTTGCTAAACAATGTCCCCAGATCTCCGCTCCTCCGTCTGACTCTGTGTGTGTGCGTGCACATCCACACATGCGCACAGATGCACGCCCATGTGCGCACACGGAGAGAGAGAGTCCGTCTGTTTACGATGGCCCTGAAAGCAGCCAGGCCAGGCCGAGAAGGGAAATCGAGAAGCTTCGACTTCCCGACCACATTTTTTTTCCTCCCTTCAGGGGTGTCAGATTCTTCCTCTTCTGGGTGAAGAATTCTATCTGCATTTCATGGACACGGCTGTGGAGTTGGGGTGGCTTGCGAGGTCCTGAGTCGTCGTCTTTGGGTAGCGCCGAGCCCTGGGTGCTGTGCGCTCCCCTGTGAGACCAAACCCCCCCCCCGATTTCCCCACCGCCGCGCCCACCCCCCAGAAGCATTGACGCTGCCTCCTCACACCCTCCTGCATGTCTGAGGTCCTCTCCTGTGGCCGGCGCTCTGGGTTCCCAGAACTCTCTTTCCGGCACCTTCCCAGCCGTGACGGGCTGCCTCTTCCTGGGGGTGCGTCTAGCTCGGCGCCCTGTTTCCCAGACTCACGCCGCTGCCGCCCAGCTTTCTGAGCTGGGAACGCAAGACACAGCTCTGAAATTAGCGTTTATTTTTCCCCCTACGGGCACGTGTGAGTTTTTAGTATTCCTCGTCACGTGGACGTGCTTCCGGCCTGGAACTCGTGTGGGCTGTGCTCTCCTCCAGCCGCGTGAGTGTCACAGGGTGTGCGGAAAGACTCCCGTGTCGGTGGCCACCTCATCGCCAGGAAGTCCCAGCCCCTGCCCTCGTCTTCCTGACTGTTCGTGTCTCGAAACGTGTAACCTCGGGGAAGCACTGAGGTTACCTTCGGATAAAAAGAGCAAAGAGTTTGGAAGTGAACACGGGGGATGTGCTCCCGCTCGGAGCCAGCCTGTGTGCCCTCCGGAGGGGTCCCTCGATCGGAGCCCGACAAGCCCGAGCCAGGGCCCCGCGCTGTCCCATCTGCCGTTGGCTCGAAGCAGAGATTCCGCCGAAGAGGATGAAGGCAGGATTCACGTTCTGCTCCGCCTTTGAGAAGCTGGAGTTTACCGATGAGGGAGCCGGGGCTGCCGGCGTCCTGACGGAGGCGTGTTACTGTCCCCCGATGACCGTGGGCCTCGCCGCCTCCGCTTTGCGTCCTGTTGACCTTTTCGTGGATGAATACAGACTCAGGATTCTAGCATTTTCCTGGCGGATTCACCCTTTTGTGCCTCCGGTAGCGCTTCCCCCCTTAGGGCGGCACTTAGGTCCTTCTATAGCTTCGCCGGGCTGCTTTCGGTCCCCACCTGAGTGGTTTTCCACCCCGGGCGCTTGTCCTCCAGACTTCCTACCTTCCAGGTCAGGCACGGCTGTCGTGATGGGCGCAGGGGTGGGGCTCGGTGTCTGTGCCCTTGCCTAGTCCTCAGCAGTCTTAGCGACTGGCCTAGTCCCTCTGCGTTCAGTGAATCCCTGATAGTTTGGATTCACACCGCCGTATTGTTCCTACTTGACTCATCTCTCTTATAAGCTCTCTTCCCTCATGTCTTGTCTTTTATGGATCAATAAAAATTTTAGATATTTCATTACTTCCCTCTATTAACTTTTACGGGTCCTTTAGCGGTTACTTAGCGGCACACGGATCTGTCATGACCTAATCCGCTTTGCCGCGCCCCATTCATGCCGGGAACGTGGAGTAACTTCACCCTCTTCAAACCCAGCGGGTCCTGTGTTTTGTGACCGCACATGTGACTCCCCCGCGTGTTTGGACCCCGCGATTCACCCTCGCCGCCGCTCCGTGCGGCCGGCAGCCAGGAAGCGCTCGTTCGCCTGTGTCCACACGCCTGCCTTGTCTGCTGCTTCCTTGTCCCTCCCTGAAATCCCACATCTCCTCTGGGCTCATTTTCTTTATGTCAGAAGAACCTCCTTTAGGACTTCTTTCCTTTGGAGGAGCTTTTCTGGCGACGGAGCCCCTCGGTTGTTACTTGCCTGAACGCGTCTCCGTTGTGCCTGCGTTGTTAGGGGACGGGGTGAGTGGGCGCCGACTCCGGGCCGCCGGCGGCTCCGCCCTCACCCATGTGCCCTCACTGACTCTGGGCGCCAGCGTCTCGGCCGGGACTTGGCGGTCTGTCTCATCGCTGCTCCTTTGAAGGCAAGGAGTCTTTTTTCTGCCTCTTTTTACGATTTTGTCTTTGGTTTTAAGAAATCTTAACACGAGGTGCTTCCAGGGTGGCTTTCCGTATCTATCGTGCTTCTGAAGTTGCAGGTTGGGAAGGTTGGCTTCTTGTATTATCTTTCCAAGTCTTACTTCTTTGTCCTTCTTTATCTCTTCTCCTGAGACTCTGGTTACTGCATGTCTGACCTGTTAACCGTGTCCTTTGGTCTTCAACATTTTTTCCTTATTTTTTCCACTTGCTTCCACTTGGTTAGATTCTCTTTTCTTCCTTAATACAATTTATTGTCAAGTCGGTTTCCACACAACACCCAGCGCTCATCCCAACAAGGGCCCTCCTCCGTGCCCGTCACCCACTTCCCGTCTCCTCCTCCACCATCCATCCTCCAGTTTGTTCTCCGTATTTAAGAGTCTCTTGTGGTTTGCCTCCCTCCCTCCCTGCAGCTTTTTCCCCCTTCCCCTCCCCCGTGGTCTCCTGTTAGGTTTCTCAAGATCCACATACGCGTGGAAACATATGGTATCTGTCTTTCTCCGCCTGACTTATTTCACTCAGCACCATACCCTCCAGTTCCACTCACATGGCCGCAGAGAGTGAGATTTCATTCTTTCTCACTACCAAGAAGTATTCCACTGCAACCTGGTCAGATACGATTAGCCTGTCGTCTGGTTTACCAGTTCTGTCTTCTCCTCTGTCTGTGTTCTTCTTTTCTCAGATATTGTATTTTTTCCCTCAGTTCTAGAATGCCCTCTGCTGAATTTCTCCATCTTTCCCTCGGTTTCCTTAAATTTACTTACTCAGCATGGTGATTTTTAAAGTCTGCCTTTTAGGTGTGCCTGGGTGGCTCAGTTGGTTAAGCCTCCGACTTCAGCTCAGGTCAGATCTCACATTCGTGGGTTCGAGCCCAGCGTCAGGCTCTGTGCTGACAGCTAGCTCAGAGCCTGGAGCCTGCTTCCAGTTCTGTGTCTCCTTCTCTCTCTGCCCCTCCCCCTCTCATGCTGTTTCTCTCTCTAAATCAAAAATAAATAAAGCATTAAAAAAAATTTAAATCTGCCTTTTAAATCTGATATCTGGATCACTTCAGGGCCTGTTTCTAAGATCTGTGTTTTCTCTTGGTTTTTGGACATGTGGTCCTGTCTTTTGTCATGACAAGTAATTTGTTGTTATTGTTTTAGAGAGAGTGTGTGTGTAGGTGGGGGAGGGGCAGAGGGAGAGAGGGAGAATCCCAAGCAGGCTCCACACTCACACAGGGCTGATGCGGGGCTCAAGCCCACGACCTGGGATCGTGACCTGAGCCAAAATCAGGAGTCAGACACTCAACCTGCGGACCCACCCAGAAACCCTGATGACAAGTAATTTTTTATTGAATGCTCAACCTTGTGAGTAAGGCACACTGTCGAGGCTCCTGTCGGTGCTGTTGCCTCCAAGAGGGCCTGCCCCTCCCTCCACTAATATGACCTCGCTCCGCCGGGTGTCCTAGGTCACCTGGAGCTGTGGCCCTGGCCAGCCCTCTCCCCCACTGCTGCCCTCAGGGTTCAGCTGAGTCTGATGTGCTCTCTTTGATTCCCGCCCCCCCATGCTGATGGGCCCCAGAGTCTACACCTTGCTTCTCTGGGGCCTCAAGCGCCCCGGCTCTGAGCCTGCCTGGCCCCACCTCTGCCTTGCGCCCCGCAGCACCCTCAGGCTCCTTGCCCCAAGGAGTGCTCTTCAAGTTTCCTCAAATATTCTAAAACTCCTGGCGGATGGCACCCTGGCAGGACTTTGGCCCCGACTTCCGAAGCCGGCCAGGCCCGGGCTGAACGCCTGCTGCTCCTGGACGCACATCCCCGGGGCTGACACTGAGACACATTCTTCGCCCTTATCCTGAGATCTTGTGCGAGCACTTCAAGGGAGCCTTAGATAAAGGGGCTCTTTTTACTGGAAGGAAGAGGGTGGGGTCAGGGACCCGTGAGATTCCCCAGGGGAGGGCACGCACTGCCTTCTGGGGAGCAGATGAGTGCGCGGGCACCCGCAGAGCCGCTGCCCCTGAGGTCCGCGGGCTTGGGGCACAGAGCGGGCCCCTCCCAGGGCTCGGGCCTCTGCAGCCACAGCCAGAGCCGACCCAACTGTGCGTTTGGGGGTTCTGAGTGCCTTCCGCGAATTCGGGGGCCTGAGCGGCTGCACAGCTGCTGTGGGCTGAACTCTGTCCCCTGATGAGATGCAGTCTGGTCCCCGGTCCCTCCCTCCTTTGGAAACAGGGGCTTCGTAGGAGCGATGGAGGACAGTGGGGTCCTTAGGGTGGGGCCCTTTAAGAGGAGGAGGGACCCACCGGGAGAGGCTGGGAAGCTGGGGGCACCGGAGCCCGGGCGACAGCCGGCCCGCCCCTGAGGCTTCCGCGGGGAGATCTCCGGGTTCGGGGCACCCAGAGTGGGGCCCGTGGCGGGTCCTTGGGGAGAGGGGCGGGCGCTGAGACGGCCCCCGCCCCCCGCAGCCCCTGGCACAGGCCCCCTGCTCGCCTCTTCCGCGTCCGGCCCTCGGGTCGCGTCGCAGCCCCGTCTCCACCCCCACACTCTTCACCTGCGAGGCCAGAAGCGTGGATTTCAAAGCAACAGACATTTGGAAAATTCTTACGTGGCAGGGGCACGAGCGGAATTCTCGCCAGCCCCAGAAGGCCCTGCGCCACCTCCTCTTTGGAGCCCCCACCCTTCGCGGGTGCAGCTCAGACGACAGCCAAGGTCCTGGCGAGGGCGTCTCTGAAGCCGCCTGCCCGCCGTGAGGCTTATCCGGGCACGAGCCACACTTGTCCCACTCATGCCCGGAGCCGGGGACGCGCACGGCCCAGGGAGGGGGCCCAGGACGCCCACTGTGCCTCGCTCGGGCTGTCTCACCCTCCTCACCTGGCGCCGGTGGCCCACACAGGGCCCTGCACCCCTGGCCTGACTCCACAGCGGCGTCTCTGAGGGGCCCTAACCCCTCCCTCCCTAGACGTGTCTCCTCTCAGGATTCTGGGGGCAGAGTCCAAAGTCAAGGATCGTGCAGGGTCTCCGGCTGGTGGCCAGAGAGTGAGCCATCGGGGACTCGGGCCGTGTGTCTTTGGGTCTCGTCCTCCCCGTCTGGAAATGGGGTTCCCAACACCCGCATCCCAGGACTGCAGCCGGACCCCTGGGACGGCACTCAGTGCCCCCTGCATTCTGGCTCTGCTCTGAGATGGTCAGTCGGTAGCGGATTCCGGAGGCTGGCCCTCCGGAATTTTCTAAGCCTGTAACTTCTGTTTTTCTAACACATTCTCCTTCTAAAATATTTGGAAAACACAGAAAAGTAGACAAAGGACAAAAAGACACCGAAGCCAGCTGTTGTCCACGCGCCCAGCGTTTTCTCTGCAGAGCGTCTCTGCTGGGGGTGGAGCCGGAGGGCTCGGCCGCGGGGCCGGCGTGCTGGGGACACCGCGCCGCGTGCGCGTCCCAGGACAGGCTGGCCGGGTCCCCACGGCGCCCCCTTCGTCCGAGGCGCGTGCGCGGCGTCTCACTGGCCGTGCTTGTCAGGAGCTCATCTTCCCGAGACTTCAGGCATAAGCGGATTTCTTTGCATCTCGCTCAAAGGAATCAACCGGAGGGAAATTAAAAAGTCAAAACCGGGATGAAGAGATAAACTAAACGTTTTCACCGATCTTCCAGTATTCTTCCTCAAGAAGAAACAGTGGGGGGACCTGCTGAGGGCGCGGACGTGTGTTTGCCGCGCGTCCCCTGCCCGGTGGGACCACCGTCCCGTCAGTCGCGGGGAGGAAGCCGGCTGTGAGGGGCCCGAGGTTCCGGGAGCGGCGGGAGGAGTGGGGGCGCTCAGGCCCCTCGCGTCCTGTTTGCGTGATGACCGCGGGGCTGGCGCCGGGCGGCCCAGGGACCTATGCCACCACTCACAGACGCCTGCCCCTGCGCCCTCATGGGCCACGGCGCCACTCCCGCACGGCTGGCCCCGGGACGCGGTCAGCAGTCTGCCGCCTGGTGGGCCCGGGCCAGCATGGGGCTGGCGGGAATTCTGCTGCCTCCTGTGGCGCAGGGTGCGTGCCTGAGAGGGCATGAGTGTGTGCGTGTGCGCGCATGCGTGTGCAGGCGTGTGCAAGGGTGTGCATGCGTGTGACTATGCACTGTGACTGTATGCACGGGTGTGGCTGCACCGTGCACACGGCTGTGGCTGTGCGGGTGTGCGCCTGCATGACTGTGCACGTGGGGCTGCGGGGGTGCGGCTGTGGTGCGAGGCTGGGCCCCTGCCTTGGTTTCCCTTAGTTTACAGCCTTGCTTGTTTGGAGCGGCTGCAGGTCTGTAAACAAGCGTGCAGAGTCCAGAGAGCGTCCGGGTGCCCTCTCCGTCCCCTCTGCCCTCCCCGCTCGGTTTGCCTCAGGGCCGGGGTTCACACAAATGTTCGAGGACAGGAGGACACGTATCTGCCACTGTGGTGTCACACAGGGTGGTTCCCCTGCCCCAAAGACCCTCCCCGTCGCCCCCAGCCCAGCCCCTGGCGAGCCCTGAGCCTTCTCCCGCCCAGCGGTTCCGCCTTTTCCAGAACGTCACGCCGTGGCTGTCACAGGGCACGCAGCTTTCCGGGCTGGCTGCTCGCGCTCGGCCATAGCGTCTCGGCGCCTGCATAGATGGTGCGTTTCTCTCCAAGGCAGATATGGTTCCACTCACACCCTATTCCACCGTGGGCACGGGCCACCCTCGGTCCCGCCGTGGGCACGGGCCACACTTTACTCATCCATTCACCGGCTGGAGGGCTTCTGGGTTGTGACAACTGTGAATAAAACCTTCCGTCGGATTTTCCTGTCAGGTTCTCGGTGGCGCACGCCAGACTGGGAGCTCCCGGGGCAGGGTCCCTGCACACCCGTGCCCCTGTGCCCAGAGGGAGTTGGGTGTCTGTTGCATCCATATTGGCTGGGCTGGATGGTGGGGATTGAAGGGGGGGCAGATTCTGACAAGGAGGGAGGGACAGTGGCCCCGATGTCCTTGCACAGGGATGCGGGACCACGGCAGTGTCACTCAGGAGGATGGCTGGAGGAGGGGTCCCCAAGGGTGGGGCAGACCCTGAAGCGTCTCTCGGCTCAGTGCCTCCCTCCCGGTCCCCTGGGCTTGGGGACTGAGGTTTGCAAATCCCACTTCATTTAACCTTGGGAATGTACTGTCTCAGAGCAGCCAGCCCCATGGCTGAGAAGTGACCTTGGGACTTTCCTGTCTTCCCCACAGAGACCCCATCCTCTCCAGCAGTCGAGGCCAGAGCGGAGACGGGAGCCTGTCCCCATTGGCCGGGCAGGGGAGGAGTGGGGCTCACGCCGCGGCCACCCCTGACGTGTGGAAATGACAGAGGTCCTTGTGTGATGATGGCAGAGGCGGAGGCTGGGCAGGAGTGCACGGCGGGGGAGGGGAGGTCATGCCTGGCGGGGCCGCAGGGCCGGTGCCAGGCTCTCTGTGCCGTCCGCTGTGGGGAGCGAGCCGGCCACTCAGCCTCAACACCCGCCATGCGCCCAGCGTGTGCCGGAGCCGAGGGGGCGTAGGGGACACCGCGGCCTGGGCCTCAGGGCCCAGGTGATGGAGCTGCACGGACCCCATCCTGGACCCTCCCGAGCTGGGATGGACGGGCGGCCCGGAGGGGTCTCTGCGGCTGCGGGGACCCTCCTGACGGAACGTGGAGACGGGGCGCGTCAGCCAGCTGTTGTCCGCAGCCCGGGGCCCCCTGTCGCCGAGGCCAGGCCGTCGGAGAGAGAAGGGCGCGATGGCGCCGTGGGAAGCCCCCCCCCCATTTGCACCAGGGCCTCACTGCGCCCGAGGCCGGCCGCCGACCCTCTCCGGGGGCGTGGGCCGGAGACACGCCCCCCCGCTCCTCCGGGCCTCACGCCCGGGGAGCTGCTGCTCACACGCACATCTGTGCGCGTCCCACACGGGTCCCGGTGCACGTGTGGCACACCCGCCCGCGGGCACGTCTGCTCCCGTGCGTCTGCACGCCACATGTGCCCTCATGCGCTCCGCTAGCGGGTCTTCCCTCCGGGCAGCGGCGTGGCTCAAAGCCTTTCTGTTGTTTCGGGAGAAGCACATTAGTTCGGGGCCTGGAGGCTCGGGGGACGGAGCCCAGACCCCGCGCGTGCCCCGCTCAGGGCGGACTCTCTGTACTCAGAGGGCCATCTCAGAGCTTCTCAAGGCCCGGGTGAGAACCAGAGACATGGCCCAAAAGACGGGTCTGCCGGTGTGACAGGTTTGTGCCTGAGCCCCCGGGCAGGGAAGCGTGACACCAGGTCACCGACGTCCTCTGGTCTGGAGGCTGATGTCCTACCCTGTCCTGCCAAGTCACCGTCTGGGCTCTGCCATGTGGACCTGGAGGAGGTGGAGGGGGGGTGACGGAGCGCAGCTGGGCCCACGGGTGACAGGGGCCTGGCCTGCCCCCAGCGGCCCCCCCCGGGAGGCAGGCTGGGGAAGGGAGCCGAGCCCCGGGCTGCAGGCTGCTCCCCGCTCACGGAGGAAGGATGAGAGCTCTGTGAGGGCCCACAGCAGGGGACAGGCGGGCGAGGAGGCCGAGGGCGCTCCGTGTGCTAGAAATGCCTGGTTGTGGGAAGAGCTGCCCCCCCTTGTGCTGCCACCCTGGGCATTCGCCACTGAGGACGGCGCTCAAGGCAGCCCCTTCCTGGCACCCGCTGCGCTGCGGGCAGAGCGGCGCGGGCCTCCTGAGGCCGGGCCGGACCTGAGGGCCGGAGTCCTCTCCCCAGAGAGCGAGCAGGCTGGGAGCCGTCCTGTCCTGAGGACATGCCTTCAGGAACGGCCTCCCCAAGCCTGAGCCCCTGTGACCCGGAGCCGGGCAGCCGCCTGGGGTCCCGGGCTCCGAGTCCCCACCTGCCTCCACCGTCTACATCGCAGGCCGAGAGCGGTGACATTAGCCTCCGTCTTGGTGCCCCGGTCCACACCCACACCCACACGGGGGTGCAGGCCTAACTGTCATTCCTCAGGGCCCCCAGCCCAACTGCGGAGAAGACGGGAGGCCGGGCTGCCCCCAGCACCCGGTGGTCGGTGCTGCCTGCTTCCTGACCACGGGCCCGCTGCAGCAAGGCGGGACGCGGGGCGCGGGTGCCTCTGGAGCTGGGGGTTGGGCCCTCCCTTGGGAGGAGAGAACCATCTACCCCGGAAAGACCCTGAGAGAGATTCAGCAGGTGCCTGCAGAGGGGCCTGAACCCAGGACGGGGTGGCTCGGAGGGGCCTGGGGCGGTGACTGCGGGCAGCGGGCTCGTCCGTGGAGCTGCTCGCCTTGGGGCGGGAGGGAGGCGTCCCAGAACACTGCCTGCAGCCCCCCCCCCCCCCCGGCTCCATCGCCGAGGCACAAAAGCCCTCGGGGACCTGGCCGAGCGCCTCAAGCATGAGCGGTGGGGCCTTTGGGGCACTCGGCAGGGCTTTGCGCAGACAGGACAAAGGCACCTTCCCCAGGACACGGTGCCATCGTGAAGGCATCTGACCGCCAGCTGGTGGCACGGGCACGTCGCCCCCACCGGGGCTCAGACCCAGCACCAGAGACCCGTGTGCCCTCACTCTGGCCCCACAGGGAGGGTGACTGGGGAGGATCGGGTCACAGCATTATCTTTGTGGCCTGTAGCATCTGGTGCAGAAGCAGGTGGGCAAGGGCGAGGGGCCCCTCCGTTCTCTCCCCAGAACGCCCAGCCCTGTGGTGCACAGGTGTCTCGTACAAACAACAGCCGACTCTCCCTCCACTCCCAGTCCTGTGGTCCCACCCCAAGCGATGCCACGTCAGGGGAAGGTGCCTGGCGCTCTACCGGGTGCGCCGTCCCACGGCAATGCCGGGGAGAGCCCAGGGGTGTGAGTCCTTCCAGAACCAGGGCCAGGCTGACACAGCTCCTCCCGGCCTCATTCTCTGCCTGGGCCCCACTCCCCACCTGGGCCTCTCTGGGCCGCCTTCTCCCTGGGCTGGAGCAGGGCTGGGTGGGGGCCCGTCCGTCACACCCAGGAGGGGACTTACCGCCCAGTCACGGAGTGGTGGGGGCAGGGAAGGCCCGAGCCATGGCTGCAGAGTGGGGGGAAGGACAGTGTATTAGTCAGTTCAGGCTGCGTAACAAAGCACCACAGACCAGGAACTTAAACCACAGATAGTTACTCTCTCCCGGTCCTTAAAACTGGGATGAGGATGTAGACGGTGCAGGTTCCTCCCGGGCTGTCTCGTCGGCTTGCGGATGACCACCTCTCCCAGGTCCTCACATGGCTGTCCTTCCGTGCACGTCTATGTCCCGATCTTGCTTAAAAGGACACGTTTAAGGGCTCCTGGGTGGCTCAGTCGGTTAAGCGTCCAACTTCAACTCAGGTCACGATCTCACAGTCCATAGGTTCAAGCCAAGCCCTGTGTCAGGCTCTGTGCTGACAGCTCAGAGCCCAGAGTCTGCTTTGGATTCTGTGTCTCCTTCTCTCTCTGCCCCTCCCCCTCTCATGCTCTGTCTCTCTCTGTCTTTCAAAAATAAACATTAAAAAGAATTTTCTTTTAAAAAAAAAGAAAAAAAGGACACTTCCTGTTATATTGGATCAGGGACCACACTAGTGACTCTGTTCTAACTTAGTTACCTCTTTAAAGAACGTGTCTTCAAATGTGGCCACATTCTGAGGTCCTAGAAATTAGGACTTCAACACATTTTGGGGGGCCATGGCTCAGTTCATAACAGATGGATCGGAAGTCCCAGTGTGGCCAGTGGCCCCCAGGCCAAGGTCCCCAATAGTGCAGTGAGGGTCAGATCCTGCCCAAAGGCTCAGCCTGGTTCCCCCGCCAGGACGCCAGCCGATCGCCCGAAAGCAGCAGTCTCCGACACACGGGGTCTGGCAGCTCATCTTAAAAAACCCCCGCGTGTTTACACATTCCAGTAATGAAGGAAAAAACCCAACTAGCAAAAAACCCGGAGCAATTATTCACTCCTGCTTTCTTAAGCTGCAGAAGGAGCTGGTTGGGAAATCATGAGTCAAGTGAAATCCTTTATGGAATGAACAAAAACAAAAGGAACAAAAGCCATTTGACTTGTCACTGAGCCCCCGCAGCCCCCCGCGGGGAGACGCGGACGGGCTGGGAATATTTACGGCCCTCGCCGCCCCCAGCTCGCCGCCCTGGCCGGGCCCCGGCTGTCTGCCTTCCCCTGTATCCTCTTTCCAGATGCTTCAGTCACTGCTTATAATGGCACACAATGTCAGGAGGTGGCTCTCAGAGTCTGGAAAAACAGTGGAGTGTCCTTGGCCGGCTGCTGACTCATGGGTTCCACGCGGAAGCTCTGTCCCAGGGCACCTGCCTGAGGCCGAGCAAGTCCGGTCATGGCCCGAGGACGGTCATCTGTGAGCCTGTCCTGCTGCGCTGCCCCACCCCCACACAGAGCCCCCGGCCGGTCTGCAAGTGGCTTCTGACTTTGTCTGGGACGCAAGACATATGTAACCCAGTTTCCCTATGTCGCTCCAGGAAGAGTGGGTGCCCTTCGGTTGTGTTCCCACTTGGCGCTGGCCTCCTGCCCTGCAGCTGTTTGCTGAGGGACCAGCCAAGGACCGCACTTCTCAGGGACAAAGAGATAGAGAGACACGTCTCATCCAACCTGTGTTCCAGGAGAGCATAGAGAATGGAGTATCTCATTCAACCCTGTGTTCCCAGTGCAGGTGTAGAGAAGAATAGCTATCTTGTATGTGTTTTTGGTTAGATGGGTGCATGAGGTGATGGATAGATGAATGGGTGCGTGGGTGGGTGGGTGGGCAGATGGATGGATGGATGGGGAGGTGTGTGCATGGATGGGTAGAGGGAGGAATGGATGAATGGATGGATGGATGGTTGGTTAGATGGTTGGATAGATGGATGGATGGGTGGATGGTTGGATGGATGGATGGATGGATGGGTAGGTGTGTGCATGGATGGGTAGAGGGAGGAATGGATGGATGGATGGTTGGATGGATGGATGGGTAGGTGTGTAGATGGGTAGAGGGAGGAATGGATGGATGGATGGATGGGTAGAGGAATGGATGGATGGATGGTTGGATGGATGGATGGAGGGATGGCTAGGTGAGTGAGTATAAAGCAGTCACATAACTGTGACACCCAGGCCATGTGATGTGCCCAGTGATGTGGCTAAGATAGTTCACAATCTGGGAAAGCAGAGGAACTGGCTGTCCCCAGAAGACCTGGAACTCACCGCAGTGACAAGGAGATAACCTCACCAACACGTCATTCTGACGGGAAAACCAGGAACCTGTCAAAGGACTTACCAGAAGACTAGACTTTGCCTCCATTCCCACACATCTGGTCTCTATGTGAGGTCACTGGCTTCATCAGGAGCCTCACTTCATGCAGGAGCAAAGGGAGAGGGCTGTGCTGTGACGAGGCTGTCCCTCTGGGATGAGCACAGCCTCACGGCGGCCCGAGGAACTTGGGGCAGGCACGGACTTCGGGATGTGACGACGGTGAGGAAGTAGTGGGAAGACCGTGCCTGGCCTCTGGCTGTGGAGGCAGGGCTGTTTCTCACGGCCCAGAAGAGTCGGGAAGAGGATGTGTCAGCACCGGGCCTGGCCTTTCCCACCCTGGACCGTGTCCTCCCGCGGCCCCTGCTACTGTCCCCTCTGTGGGTCTGGAGATGTGCTCTCAGGCCAGGAGGTCGGCCGCCCGGGAGGAATCAAAGGCCTCCAAGAGTTCCCAGATGAGTCACCACATGACAGTCACCTTCCTCGTCCTCCACAAGCCCAAATAAGTCATCTCCAGAGAGGGGAATTCTGGACCCCAAGTGCCCCCCCTCCATGAGTCAAGCCTCCTGGCCTATTTTTAGGCCATTTCTCCAGATTGTCGTGACAGACAAGGCCTGTTTACCCTGGATCAGAGCTGCTCTGGGAATCATCCATCCAAGCATGGACTTCCAAGCAAAGAGCAGTGAGGAAGGACAGAAGCCATGTGCCCTGGTGACAATGGCAGCCTGGCCTGACCACAGCGGCCGGGGCTGGAGCAGCCTCATGTCACTGGACGTCTTCCAGCAGCCAGAACGGTTGCTTTGGCTCAGCCAGCGAAAGTAGTTAGAAGGGCCTGTCTGGGCGCCGTGCGGATGTCACCGGACCCGGGGGTCAGCTGGTGCTCCCAGAGCATCTACCCGGCAGCCATCCGCCCTGGCCCTGTGGCCCACGAGGGCCCCATCCGTTCCTTCTCTGCGTCCCCCAACGGACGGAGCGCACCCTGAGGGCCGGAGCTGCCCCTGCCCACGTTCAGAGCCCCAGCCCCGCCCCCAGGAAAGGCTCCGTACGGCCGGAATGCTCGCACTCACTCGCTCATGCATCTCCTCCTTCGTCCAGCTCTGTTGTGTCCCCGCCAGGCCGGTGTGGGCTCCTTCCTTGTCACCTGCCTTGAGAGACCAGCAGGAGCAGGAGCGACCAGTCTCACGGCGGAGGCGTGTGAGGGGTGGGGAGCCAGAGGGCTCGTCAAACACAGATGGCTGGGCCAGAGCCCCACCGCGTCCGAGTCACGCTTCTAGTGCATTTCCAGTTGTGCTGACGGCTGTGGGTCCAGGGCCTCACTGGGAGAGCCGCTGTGGGAGGGAGCGGGAGCCAGGAGTTCACAGGACGGAGGTGACGGTGTGAGTGAGCGAAGGAGTCAGTGACTGAGTGAGTGAGAGAGCGAGCGAGGGAGAGGATGTGCCTGGAGTCGCGTGGCTCACGGCGTAGCTGGGTCTTTGTGGATCCGTTTCCTCTCTCGTGTCCAAGGCACGAGGTCGTGTGTGCAGGGCTGAGGCTGGCGCCCACGGGAACCACACAGTCGGGAGGTCATCCTGGACTGGCGTGGGACCTCACCCCACAGCCAAGGCCAGCACGCTCCTCAGCAGCAGTTGGGGTGCGCGAGCGCATCCATGACACCCCCCGGGGGACACACAGCCCCTCCTCCCTTGCTCTCCTTTAGCCGACCCTCACCCCTTCTTGTTCATCAGACACCATCCCTGCCTGTGTTCGTTGGCCTGTAGGACCGGCTTTCCGGAACGTTGTCACCCAGAGCCCGAGGGCTGTGTTGCTTTCCAGAAAACTCAGCAGCCTCTCGACCTCAGAGGAAGTGGTGACGGCGGAGAGGCTCGGGGGAGCCCAGTGGCTCGGGACCCCTCTCCTGACCCAGGCAAGTCAGCTCAAGGTAATGCACGTGCCCTGGGAGCTCCTCGTCCACTGCCCCAATTCGTGAGCTGTTACTGGACTTCACCAGACGCGTTCCACAAGTTTCTAACCAAACCACTCAACAGGACGGAGATTAAGCTTCATTGTCTGTGGTGAAATCTGCATTGGCCTAGGGTAAAGGCTCATTTGGAAAGCCCAAGGCAGGAGAATGTACCAGAACTTTTCTTTTAATGTCCGTGTTCGGGGCGCTACCCACTCGTCTCCCCAGCACAACACAGCCGCCATCTGGATAGCTGGCTGCCGTCGGTGTCAGACCCCGGGCGCTCATGGACCGTTGGGATGCGCCGAAGAGAAATACGATCCGTCGCATCTTGGGGACAGAGAAAGGAACTATCAGGATGAGTCACCTTCACTAGATGTGAGAGGCATTGAGGAGGCACTGTGGAAATTCCCAAGAAAAATTCCGTGGATGAAGCGGGGCAGGTAGGGGCGGCCGTGCGAAAGCGGGTTGAGGGCGTCAGCAGACGTTCCGAGGCTCACGGCCCCCGGGCTGGCCCTGTTTCCCTCTCATGCTCACGATCATCGTAAATTTCTCTCCATTTAATTTTGTTTACATTGAGTCTGTAAAACTGAACGCACGCCAGAATATGAGGGCAGACCCTTGTGACCCGCCGTGACGGAGGGTGTGGGGGGAGCACGTGGGTGCTCTCAGTGCAGCAGGAGCCTGGGAGCCGCACCGGGCGCAGCTCCCGGGTGCGATGCACAAGGAAACGTGGGCCCAGAGGCACAGCCACCCGTGTGAGCAGCACAGCCAGGCTAGGGCCGTGCCCTTCTCTCCCCGTTTCTGTGCCTTGAGGTGGCTTCCTTCTCCTCCCCACCCGCGATCTCTCCAGGGGCCCATCCATGTCCAGCCCTCTTTCCCTCTGTGTGCTTGTCCCTCTCCCTCCCCTCTGTCTCTCTCTCCCCCTCCTCTCTCTGTTAGGTCTTCAGTACATTGCAAATTAAGGCTCGTGTGCAGAGTGAGGTGGAGGGTGTTCAGTTGTGCCAGCACCAATACCGTGTGTTGAAAAGACTTTGCTTTTTTCCATTCAGTTGCCATGACACCTTTTTAAAAACGCAGTTAATTACATATGTGTGTTTTATTTCTGGATTCCTTATTCTGGTTTTATCGAGCAGCTTGCCTATCCATACTCCACTATGATAGTTTGTTGATTCCTATAGATTTATAGTAAGACTTAAAGTCAGATGGTGTAGCTCCTCCAAGCTGTTCTTTGTAAAGAATCTTTGGTAATTCTAGATCCTTTGCATTTCCATATAACTGTTAGGAGTGGCTTATCAATTCTACCACCAAAAAAAAAAAAAAAAAAAAAAGTCTTCCAGGGTTTTGATCAGGCTGCTTTGAATCTATAGATAAATTTGGAGCAAGACTGACATCTTGATGGCATTGAGTGTTGGAATCCATGAACATGGTATATCTCTCCACGTATCCAGGTTTTCTTTGTAGTGTTGTAGTCTCCATGTGGAATTCTTCAGACACAGAGACACACAGGCCCTGCTCTCAGGTGGTTAGGGACCGCTAGCAGACACAAGCCCAACACTGGGCATCAGCCCCAGGGAATCTAAGACAAGTTGTCGTTCACAGCTGGGTTGTGGGTTCTTGCCGATGTGTAGATGCAGGCTCTACATGTTTTCCTTTTCAGTCTTCAGATTGTCAGGCGGCAACTATGTTTCCACACACTGAGAATATGGTGCTGAGCCAGGTGCAGTCCAATGATGAAGGAAAGATGATGATTAAATACTATCTGACAGTCCTGACGTCAGGCATTGTCTCCACGCCTCCCGTGTGTTCTGTCGGTTCATCTCCACATGCCGTAAAGAAGAGCTATTTTTTTTATTTTTTTTTAATGTTTTATTTATTTTTGAGAGAGAGAGAGTGTGTGTGAGCAGGAGAGGGGCAGAGAGAGAGGGAGACACAGAATCGGAAGCAGCTCCAGGCTCTGAGCTGTCAGCACAGAGCCTGACCTGGGGCTCGAACCCACGAACTGTGAGATCATGACCTGACCCGAAGCTGGACGTTTAACCGACTGAGCCCCCCGGGCGCCCCGAAGACGTGCTATTTCTATAGCAGACAAGGTTGTGGGCAGTTAGATAACTTGGACAGAGTTCCCCAGTTGATCAGAAAAGGAACCCCAAACCCTTGCTCTTACCCACACGGCTAAGCCGGGCATGACTTTATGGAAACTGACTGTTGTGGGAGGTGCCAGGAAGGCTCTGGAGTCCCTTCCCTTTTTGAACACGACCCACCCTTCCTTGAGTCCAGAATTACAGACTGGATGGCCCGGAAGCTTCCATCTCCGTCTGCATTCCCTCATCACTTTCACAAACGCCACAAGGGCTCTGGTGCTCTCTGTGAGCAGAAGGAAACTCCTGGAATTAGTAGACGTGCCGCTGACCCAGCCCGAGGTTATTTTAAGAGAACCTCGTACAGACCAATGGAACTAGGCATGGACAGCTTTGTGGGGGGACAAACAATAGACAAAGAGTGTGCGTACATGCACGTGTGTTCGTGTGTGTGTGTGTGTGTGTGTGTGTGTGCGCGCGTGCTCAGAAACAGCCACTGTTTTGCCTTTGGGGCAACATCACCAAGATCTGAATTACTGGGTCACAGAGGAAGGAGTTCAAGACCATGTGGATGCTGTTTAGTTATTTTGTTCAGGGAAGGTTTCCTGGCCGGAAAGGGATGGCCCCCACGTGACGGCATTGTTCAGCAGGCAGACGGCCTCCCCTCCCCGCTGCCGGGGGGCTCCGTCCTTCATCACCGATCAGCTTTCTCGGTCTCGGCCGGGGCCCTGGAGCCATGGGCTGGAGGAGGTCCAGCCCAGAGGGGTCCGAGTTCATTCAAGGTTCTGGGCTTGAAATTTCAGTCCTGTGGGAGGCAGACTTCCTCAGGGGTAGGGCTAGCTCTAGGGATGCTGAGCATTGTAGCATTTGGCATGGGCCCTCTGCTGCTTTTAGAAACTCGGAGATGGAAGGCCTTGGGTTAACAAGGCTGGTCACCGTCACTGTGGGAGGTGGCAGTGAACGGAAGGGGCCCCCAGCCTCACGGAGCCTGGATCCCAGCCGCGGGAGATGTGCACGCAAACAACATTCCTCGCTGGTCCGGGACATGGTGCTGAGCCTCAGGTGCATCAAAAAGCGCCAAACTATGCCGCAGGCCCCCGGCGCTGGGTTCGAAGCCCCCCCCCCCCCCCCCGTGTGCTCCTGGAGCACCTGCTCTCTGGGATGACTGCGCCGTTTCTTCCTGACTCAACTTGGCCCTTCAGAGGACCAGAAAATGGCATATTTGTTTCTTCCTCTTTAAGCAGATTTAAAAAAAAAAAAAGGCACGTCCACGAAGCGGAAGAAAGTCTTGGGAATAAAGCTGTTTGGTTTCGTGGCGCCCACCCCGCGCGGGGAGGCAGAGGGATGCCGGGCCCTCCGGAGGCGGAGGCCGAGGTGTGCGGGCGCGGGGCGCGGACCCACCTCCGGCAGCGCCCTCCCTGCCCCGCACGCGGCCCGCTCCCCCCAGGAAGCCGGCCGGGGCAAGTAAACAGCCAGAGAGTGTCTGGGAAACAAAACCGCCATTGTTTCCATCCAAGCTGCTTTCAGGAAAAACAACAGGTTTTTCCACTTTGGAGCCTTTATAGATGTAGATACACTGCGTGCTTTCTCCTCCACAGGCTGAAAGTCGTGGCCTTCCGGTCAGCGGTGAGGAAATGCTCTTGGAACTGGGGACAGCAGGGCCCTGGAGCCCCGAAACTGTCCCCACGGCACAGCGGCCGGGGAGGCCCTCGCCTCCAAACAGCCCTGCTCCCCGGGCCCCCGGGATGACCCCAAGACCATCCATCCCCGTGACCCCCAGGATGACCCCAGGGTCCCCCTGACCCCCCAGGTCTCCATGACCTCCAGGTCCCCCTGACCCCCTGGGTCTCCATGACCCCCCAGGTCTCCGTGACCCCCTGGGTCTCCGTGACCCCCCAGGTCTCCGTGACCCCCAGGATGACAGCTGCAACCCCAGTGCTGGCTCCTGTGTTCTCCCAGGCAGCCCCCTCCCATCTCCCATCCCTGACTCCTCCCAGCTTGCTGGATTGCATCTTCTCGAAGTCTCCAGGGTCCCCAAGCACACCCTTCCTGCCTGAAGGCTCCCCCAGACGCCTTCCCCAGGAGGGCTTCAGGGCCTGCCGAGTGACGCGCGGGAGGACCCTGTCGTGAGAAGGCTGTGTAGACAGAGGCAAACTGGAGAGACCCGCCCACAGCAGGTGTGGCCGGTGCCTCCAGAGGCTGGAAGGGGCCGTCTCTGTCGGGGCTCAGCTGAAGACCGGGGTCTCGGGACAGCTTAATGAGGGTCTCCTGCCTGCCCGGGGGGCTTCCTGACTCCAGGAGCTGGGAGGGGGCCTGCAGAGCTTTGAGCATGCCGCCCGCGGCCTCTTCTCACAGGCCCTGCCAAGGGCAGGGCGGGGGGTACCCTCTGGGGCCTTGACATTAAGGGCGGGGGATAAAGGGAGCCTCACCCCCGCGAGCAGGGAGTCCAGAACGTCCATGCTGCTCCCGAGTCCTCTCCCCTCCTGAGAAGAGCCCTGGACCCGACCCCCCCCACCGCTGCCCCCTGCCCCTCCCCTGATGCTGGGGTGTGGCTCCTCCCCTGATGCTGGGGTGTGGCTCCTCCCAGCCTCCAGGCGGCCCTCCCCTCATTGTGAGTTAGGGACATTCCCTCCCCCCAAGGACCTGCCTCCAGGTCACCCCGAATCTTGACCCCTTGGAGCCATGAACCTGTATGTGGAGGCGTGGGGCAGCCCCGCACCCCTGCTTTGGCCTTGAAACTGGTTTGGACAGGGTAGGAAGCACAGAGGCCTGCCGGCTGCCCCTTCCCAGCCCTCCCTGCGTCCCGTGGCTGGGAAGCCCTTTGCTGTGACTGTGGTCAGGACCGTGGGGACCATGCCATTCCCTGGGCTGCCGGAGGCACAGCAGTCCTTCCTCAGGACCCTAAAGTGGACCCCCCC